>OX380346.1:20768707-20983288 GCA_947425015.1 Pterostichus niger | reverse complement strand
AATACGCCTTGGTACCATATCTCACCTAAAGTAAATGGTAGAATCAAACTTTAACCAAACGTAATGTTTGTACCTAGGGTAAAGTTAAAAAGTTTAAACAATTTTAAAATATTACTATATTTAGGCGAGTAAACGAAAAATGTTCATGTCAGACTCTAAAAACGTAGAAATCGTCTTTCAAGTTGAAATACGCCTTGTAAACGAAAAATGTTTATTTCAGACTCTAATAACGTAGAAATCGTGTTTCAAGTTGAAATACGCCTTGGGACCATATCTCACCTAAAGTAAATGGTAGAATCAAACTTTAACCAAACGTAATGTTTGTACCTAGTATAAAGTTAAAAAGTTTAAACAATTTTAAAATATCACTATATTTAGGCGAGTAAACGAAAAATGTTCATTTCAGACTCTAAAAACGTAGAAATCGTCTTTCAAGTTGAAATACGCCTTGTAAACGAAAAATGTTTATTTCAGACTCTAATAACGTAGAAATCGTGTTTCAAGTTGAAATACGCCTTGGGACCATATCTCACCTAAAGTAAATGGTAGAATCAAACTTTAACCAAACGTAATGTTTGTACCTAGGGTAAAGTTAAAAAGTTTAAACAATTTTAAAATATCACTATATTTAGGCGTGTAAACGAAAAATGGTCGTCTCAGACTCTAAAACCGCAGAAATCGTGTTTCAAGTTGAAATACGCCTTGGTACCATATCTCACCTAAAGTAAATGGTAGAATCAAACTTTAACCAAACGTAATGTTTGTACCTAGGGTAAAGTTAAAAAGTTTAAACAATTTTAAAATATTACTATATTTAGGCGAGTAAACGAAAAATGTTCATTTCAGACTCTAAAAACGTAGAAATCGTCTTTCAAGTTGAAATACGCCTTGTAAACGAAAAATTTTTATTTCAGACTCTAATAACGTAGAAATCGTGTTTCAAGTTGAAATACGCCTTGGGACCATATCTCACCTAAAGTAAATGGTAGAATCAAACTTTAACCAAACGTAATGTTTGTACCTAGTATAAAGTTAAAAAGTTTAAACAATTTTAAAATATCACTATATTTAGGCGAGTAAACGAAAAATGTTCATTTCAGACTCTAAAAACGTAGAAATCGTCTTTCAAGTTGAAATACGCCTTGTAAACGAAAAATGTTTATTTCAGACTAATAACGTAGAAATCGTGTTTCAAGTTGAAATACGCCTTGGGACCATATCTCACCTAAAGTAAATGGTAGAATCAAACTTTAACCAAACGTAATGTTTGTACCTAGGGTAAAGTTAAAAAGTTTAAACAATTTGAAAATATCACTATATTTAGGCGAGTAAACGAAAAATGTTCATTTCAGACTCTAAAAACGTAGAAATCGTGTTTCAAGTAGAAATACGCCTTGTAAACGAAAAATGTTTATTTCAGACTCTAATAACGTAGAAATCGTGTTTCAAGTTGAAATACGCCTTGGGACCATATCTCACCTAAAGTAAATGGTAGAATCAAACTTTAACCAAACGTAATGTTTGTACCTAGGGTAAAGTTAAAAAGTTTAAACAATTTGAAAATATCACTATATTTAGGCGAGTAAACGAAAAATGTTCGTCTCAGACTCTAAAAACGTAGAAATCGTCTTTCAAGTTGAAATACGCCTTGTAAACGAAAAATGTTTATTTCAGACTCTAATAACGTAGAAATCGTGTTTCAAGTTGAAATACGCCTTGGGACCATATCTCACCTAAAGTAAATGGTAGAATCAAACTTTAACCAAACGTAATGTTTGTACCTAGGGTAAAGTTAAAAAGTTTAAACAATTTGAAAATATCACTATATTTAGGCGAGTAAACGAAAAATGTTCATTTCAGACTCTAAAAACGTAGAAATCGTGTTTCAAGTTGAAATACGCCTTGTAAACGAAAAATGTTTATTTCAGACTCTAATAACGTAGAAATCGTGTTTCAAGTTGAAATACGCCTTGGGACCATATCTCACCTAAAGTAAATGGTAGAATCAAACTTTAACCAAACGTAATGTTTGTACCTAGTATAAAGTTAAAAAGTTTAAACAATTTTAAAATATCACTATATTTAGGCGAGTAAACGAAAAATGTTCATTTCAGACTCTAAAAACGTAGAAATCGTGTTTCATGTTGAAATACGCCTTGTAAACGAAAAATGTTTATTTCAGACTCTAATAACGTAGAAATCGTGTTTCAAGTTGAAATACGCCTTGGGACCATATCTCACCTAAAGTAAATGGTAGAATCAAACTTTAACCAAACGTAATGTTTGTACCTAGTATAAAGTTAAAAAGTTTAAACAATTTGAAAATATCACTATATTTAGGCGAGTAAACGAAAAATGTTCATTTCAGACTCTAAAAACGTAGAAATCGTCTTTCAAGTTGAAATACGCCTTGTAAACGAAAAATGTTTATTTCAGACTCTAATAACGTAGAAATCGTGTTTCAAGTTGAAATACGCCTTGGGACCATATCTCACCTAAAGTAAATGGTAGAATCAAACTTTAACCAAACGTAATGTTTGTACCTAGGGTAAAGTTAAAAAGTTTAAACAATTTTAAAATATCACTATATTTAGGCGTGTAAACGAAAAATGGTCGTCTCAGACTCTAAAACCGCAGAAATCGTGTTTCAAGTTGAAATACGCCTTGGTACCATATCTCACCTAAAGTAAATGGTAGAATCAAACTTTAACCAAACGTAATGTTTGTACCTAGTATAAAGTTAAAAAGTTTAAACAATCTTAAAATATCACTATATTTAGGCGAGTAAACGAAAAATGTTCATTTCAGACTCTAAAAACGTAGAAATCGTGTTTCAAGTTGAAAACGCCTTGTAAACGAAAAATGTTTATTTCAGACTCTAATAACGTAGAAATCGTGTTTCAAGTTGAAATACGCCTTGGGACCATATCTCACCTAAAGTAAATGGTAGAATCAAACTTTAACCAAACGTAATGTTTGTACCTAGGGTAAAGTTAAAAAGTTTAAACAATTTGAAAATATCACTATATTTAGGCGAGTAAACGAAAAATGTTCGTCTCAGACTCTAAAACCGCAGAAATCGTGTTTCAAGTTGAAATACGCCTTGGTACCATATCTCACCTAAAGTAAATGGTAGAATCAAACTTTAACCAAACGTAATGTTTGTACCTAGGGTAAAGTTAAAAAGTTTAAACAATTTTAAAATATTACTATATTTAGGCGAGTAAACGAAAAATGTTCATTTCAGACTCTAAAAACGTAGAAATCGTCTTTCAAGTTGAAATACGCCTTGTAAACGAAAAATGTTTATTTCAGACTCTAATAACGTAGAAATCGTGTTTCAAGTTGAAATACGCCTTGGGACCATATCTCACCTAAAGTAAATGGTAGAATCAAACTTTAACCAAACGTAATGTTTGTACCTAGTATAAAGTTAAAAAGTTTAAACAATTTTAAAATATCACTATATTTAGGCGAGTAAACGAAAAATGTTCATTTCAGATTCTAAAAACGTAGAAATCGTCTTTCAAGTTGAAATACGCCTTGTAAACGAAAAATGTTTATTTCAGACTCTAATAACGTAGAAATCGTGTTTCAAGTTGAAATACGCCTTGGGACCATATCTCACCTAAAGTAAATGGTAGAATCAAACTTTAACCAAACGTAATGTTTGTACCTAGTATAAAGTTAAAAAGTTTAAACAATTTGAAAATTTTACTATATTTAGGCGAGTAAACGAAAAATGTTCATTTCAGACTCTAAAAACGTAGAAATCGTCTTTCAAGTTGAAATACGCCTTGTAAACGAAAAATGTTTATTTCAGACTCTAATAACGTAGAAATCGTGTTTCAAGTTGAAATACGCCTTGGGACCATATCTCACCTAAAGTAAATGGTAGAATCAAACTTTAACCAAACGTATTGTTTGTACCTAGGGTAAAGTTAAAAAGTTTAAACAATTTGAAAATATCACTATATTTAGGCGAGTAAACGAAAAATGTTCGTCTCAGACTCTAAAACCGCAGAAATCGTGTTTCAAGTTGAAATACGCCTTGGTACCATATCTCACCTAAAGTAAATGGTAGAATCAAACTTTAACCAAACGTAATGTTTGTACCTAGGGTAAAGTTAAAAAGTTTAAACAATTTTAAAATATTACTATATTTAGGCGAGTAAACGAAAAATGTTCATTTCAGACTCTAATAACGTAGAAATCGTGTTTCAAGTTGAAATACGCCTTGGGACCATATCTCACCTAAAGTAAATGGTAGAATCAAACTTTAATCAAACGTAATGTTTGTACCTAGTATAAAGTTAAAAAGTTTAAACAATTTTAAAATATCACTATATTTAGGCGAGTAAACGAAAAATGTTCATTTCAGACTCTAAAAACGTAGAAATCGTCTTTCAAGTTGAAATACGCCTTGTAAACGAAAAATGTTTATTTCAGACTCTAATAACGTAGAAATCGTGTTTCAAGTTGAAATACGCCTTGGGACCATATCTCACCTAAAGTAAATGGTAGAATCAAACTTTAACCAAACGTAATGTTTGTACCTAGGGTAAAGTTAAAAAGTTTAAACAATTTGAAAATATCACTATATTTAGGCGAGTAAACGAAAAATGTTCATTTCAGACTCTAAAAACGTAGAAATCGTGTTTCAAGTTGAAATACGCCTTGTAAACGAAAAATGTTTATTTCAGACTCTAATAACGTAGAAATCGTGTTTCAAGTTGAAATACGCCTTGGGACCATATCTCACCTAAAGTAAATGGTAGAATCAAACTTTAACCAAACGTAATGTTTGTACCTAGGGTAAAGTTAAAAAGTTTAAACAATTTGAAAATATCACTATATTTAGGCGAGTAAACGAAAAATGTTCGTCTCAGACTCTAAAACCGCAGAAATCGTGTTTCAAGTTGAAATACGCCTTGGTACCATATCTCACCTAAAGTAAATGGTAGAATCAAACTTTAACCAAACGTAATGTTTGTACCTAGTATAAAGTTAAAAAGTTTAAACAATTTTAAAATATCACTATATTTAGGCGAGTAAACGAAAAATGTTCATTTCAGACTCTAAAAACGTAGAAATCGTGTTTCAAGTTGAAATACGCCTTGTAAACGAAAAATGTTTATTTCAGACTCTAATAACGTAGAAATCGTGTTTCAAGTTGAAATACGCCTTGGGACCATATCTCACCTAAAGTAAATGGTAGAATCAAACTTTAACCAAACGTAATGTTTGTACCTAGGGTAAAGTTAAAAAGTTTAAACAATTTGAAAATATCACTATATTTAGGCGAGTAAACGAAAAATGTTCGTCTCAGACTCTAAAACCGCAGAAATCGTGTTTCAAGTTGAAATACGCCTTGGTACCATATCTCACCTAAAGTAAATGGTAGAATCAAACTTTAACCAAACGTAATGTTTGTACCTAGGGTAAAGTTAAAAAGTTTAAACAATTTTAAAATATTACTATATTTAGGCGAGTAAACGAAAAATGTTCATTTCAGACTCTAAAAACGTAGAAATCGTCTTTCAAGTTGAAATACGCCTTGTAAACGAAAAATGTTTATTTCAGACTCTAATAACGTAGAAATCGTGTTTCAAGTTGAAATACGCCTTGGGACCATATCTCACCTAAAGTAAATGGTAGAATCAAACTTTAACCAAACGTAATGTTTGTACCTAGTATAAAGTTAAAAAGTTTAAACAATTTTAAAATATCACTATATTTAGGCGAGTAAACGAAAAATGTTCATTTCAGACTCTAAAAACGTAGAAATCGTCTTTCAAGTTGAAATACGCCTTGTAAACGAAAAATGTTTATTTCAGACTCTAATAACGTAGAAATCGTGTTTCAAGTTGAAATACGCCTTGGGACCATATCTCACCTAAAGTAAATGGTAGAATCAAACTTTAACCAAACGTAATGTTTGTACCTAGGGTAAAGTTAAAAAGTTTAAACAATTTGAAAATATCACTATATTTAGGCGAGTAAACGAAAAATGTTCATTTCAGACTCTAAAAACGTAGAAATCGTGTTTCAAGTTGAAATACGCCTTGTAAACGAAAAATGTTTATTTCAGACTCTAATAACGTAGAAATCGTGTTTCAAGTTGAAATACGCCTTGGGACCATATCTCACCTAAAGTAAATGGTAGAATCAAACTTTAACCAAACGTAATGTTTGTACCTAGGGTAAAGTTAAAAAGTTTAAACAATTTGAAAATATCACTATATTTAGGCGAGTAAACGAAAAATGTTCGTCTCAGACTCTAAAACCGCAGAAATCGTGTTTCAAGTTGAAATACGCCTTGGTACCATATCTCACCTAAAGTAAATGGTAGAATCAAACTTTAACCAAACGTAATGTTTGTACCTAGGGTAAAGTTAAAAAGTTTAAACAATTTTAAAATATTACTATATTTAGGCGAGTAAACGAAAAATGTTCATGTCAGACTCTAAAAACGTAGAAATCGTCTTTCAAGTTGAAATACGCCTTGTAAACGAAAAATGTTTATTTCAGACTCTAATAACGTAGAAATCGTGTTTCAAGTTGAAATACGCCTTGGGACCATATCTCACCTAAAGTAAATGGTAGAATCAAACTTTAACCAAACGTAATGTTTGTACCTAGTATAAAGTTAAAAAGTTTAAACAATTTTAAAATATCACTATATTTAGGCGAGTAAACGAAAAATGTTCATTTCAGACTCTAAAAACGTAGAAATCGTCTTTCAAGTTGAAATACGCCTTGTAAACGAAAAATGTTTATTTCAGACTCTAATAACGTAGAAATCGTGTTTCAAGTTGAAATACGCCTTGGGACCATATCTCACCTAAAGTAAATGGTAGAATCAAACTTTAACCAAACGTAATGTTTGTACCTAGGGTAAAGTTAAAAAGTTTAAACAATTTGAAAATATCACTATATTTAGGCGAGTAAACGAAAAATGTTCATTTCAGACTCTAAAAACGTAGAAATCGTGTTTCAAGTTGAAATACGCCTTGTAAACGAAAAATGTTTATTTCAGACTCTAATAACGTAGAAATCGTGTTTCAAGTTGAAATACGCCTTGGGACCATATCTCACCTAAAGTAAATGGTAGAATCAAACTTTAACCAAACGTAATGTTTGTACCTAGGGTAAAGTTAAAAAGTTTAAACAATTTGAAAATATCACTATATTTAGGCGAGTAAACGAAAAATGTTCGTCTCAGACTCTAAAACCGCAGAAATCGTGTTTCAAGTTGAAATACGCCTTGGTACCATATCTCACCTAAAGTAAATGGTAGAATCAAACTTTAACCAAACGTAATGTTTGTACCTAGGGTAAAGTTAAAAAGTTTAAACAATTTTAAAATATTACTATATTTAGGCGAGTAAACGAAAAATGTTCATTTCAGACTCTAAAAACGTAGAAATCGTCTTTCAAGTTGAAATACGCCTTGTAAACGAAAAATGTTTATTTCAGACTCTAATAACGTAGAAATCGTGTTTCAAGTTGAAATACGCCTTGGGACCATATCTCACCTAAAGTAAATGGTAGAATCAAACTTTAACCAAACGTAATGTTTGTACCTAGTATAAAGTTAAAAAGTTTAAACAATTTTAAAATATCACTATATTTAGGCGAGTAAACGAAAAATGTTCATTTCAGACTCTAAAAACGTAGAAATCGTCTTTCAAGTTGAAATACGCCTTGTAAACGAAAAATGTTTATTTCAGACTCTAATAACGTAGAAATCGTGTTTCAAGTTGAAATACGCCTTGGGACCATATCTCACCTAAAGTAAATGGTAGAATCAAACTTTAACCAAACGTAATGTTTGTACCTAGGGTAAAGTTAAAAAGTTTAAACAATTTGAAAATATCACTATATTTAGGCGAGTAAACGAAAAATGTTCATTTCAGACTCTAAAAACGTAGAAATCGTGTATCAAGTTGAAATACGCCTTGTAAACGAAAAATGTTTATTTCAGACTCTAATAACGTAGAAATCGTGTTTCAAGTTGAAATACGCCTTGGGACCATATCTCACCTAAAGTAAATGGTAGAATCAAACTTTAACCAAACGTAATGTTTGTACCTAGGGTAAAGTTAAAAAGTTTAAACAATTTGAAAATATCACTATATTTAGGCGAGTAAACGAAAAATGTTCGTCTCAGACTCTAAAACCGCAGAAATCGTGTTTCAAGTTGAAATACGCCTTGGTACCATATCTCACCTAAAGTAAATGGTAGAATCAAACTTTAACCAAACGTAATGTTTGTACCTAGGGTAAAGTTAAAAAGTTTAAACAATTTTAAAATATTACTATATTTAGGCGAGTAAACGAAAAATGTTCATTTCAGACTCTAAAAACGTAGAAATCGTCTTTCAAGTTGAAATACGCCTTGTAAACGAAAAATGTTTATTTCAGACTCTAATAACGTAGAAATCGTGTTTCAAGTTGAAATACGCCTTGGGACCATATCTCACCTAAAGTAAATGGTAGAATCAAACTTTAACCAAACGTAATGTTTGTACCTAGTATAAAGTTAAAAAGTTTAAACAATTTTAAAATATCACTATATTTAGGCGAGTAAACGAAAAATGTTCATTTCAGACTCTAAAAACGTAGAAATCGTCTTTCAAGTTGAAATACGCCTTGTAAACGAAAAATGTTTATTTCAGACTCTAATAACGTAGAAATCGTGTTTCAAGTTGAAATACGCCTTGGGACCATATCTCACCTAAAGTAAATGGTAGAATCAAACTTTAACCAAACGTAATGTTTGTACCTAGGGTAAAGTTAAAAAGTTTAAACAATTTGAAAATATCACTATATTTAGGCGAGTAAACGAAAAATGTTCATTTCAGACTCTAAAAACGTAGAAATCGTGTATCAAGTTGAAATACGCCTTGTAAACGAAAAATGTTTATTTCAGACTCTAATAACGTAGAAATCGTGTTTCAAGTTGAAATACGCCTTGGGACCATATCTCACCTAAAGTAAATGGTAGAATCAAACTTTAACCAAACGTAATGTTTGTACCTAGGGTAAAGTTAAAAAGTTTAAACAATTTGAAAATATCACTATATTTAGGCGAGTAAACGAAAAATGTTCGTCTCAGACTCTAAAACCGCAGAAATCGTGTTTCAAGTTGAAATACGCCTTGGTACCATATCTCACCTAAAGTAAATGGTAGAATCAAACTTTAACCAAACGTAATGTTTGTACCTAGGGTAAAGTTAAAAAGTTTAAACAATTTTAAAATATTACTATATTTAGGCGAGTAAACGAAAAATGTTCATTTCAGACTCTAAAAACGTAGAAATCGTCTTTCAAGTTGAAATACGCCTTGTAAACGAAAAATGTTTATTTCAGACTCTAATAACGTAGAAATCGTGTTTCAAGTTGAAATACGCCTTGGGACCATATCTCACCTAAAGTAAATGGTAGAATCAAACTTTAACCAAACGTAATGTTTGTACCTAGGGTAAAGTTAAAAAGTTTAAACAATTTGAAAATATCACTATATTTAGGCGAGTAAACGAAAAATGTTCATTTCAGACTCTAAAAACGTAGAAATCGTGTTTCAAGTTGAAATACGCCTTGTAAACGAAAAATGTTTATTTCAGACTCTAATAACGTAGAAATCGTGTTTCAAGTTGAAATACGCCTTGGGACCATATCTCACCTAAAGTAAATGGTAGAATCTAACTTTAACCAAACGTAATGTTTGTACCTAGTATAAAGTTAAAAAGTTTAAACAATTTTAAAATATCACTATATTTAGGCGAGTAAACGAAAAATGTTCATTTCAGACTCTAAAAACGTAGAAATCGTCTTTCAAGTTGAAATACGCCTTGTAAACGAAAAATGTTTATTTCAGACTCTAATAACGTAGAAATCGTGTTTCAAGTTGAAATACGCCTTGGGACCATATCTCACCTAAAGTAAATGGTAGAATCAAACTTTAACCAAACGTAATGTTTGTACCTAGGGTAAAGTTAAAAAGTTTAAACAATTTGAAAATATCACTATATTTAGGCGAGTAAACGAAAAATGTTCATTTCAGACTCTAAAAACGTAGAAATCGTGTTTCAAGTTGAAATACGCCTTGTAAACGAAAAATGTTTATTTCAGACTCTAATAACGTAGAAATCGTGTTTCAAGTTGAAATACGCCTTGGGACCATATCTCACCTAAAGTAAATGGTAGAATCAAACTTTAACCAAACGTAATGTTTGTACCTAGTATAAAGTTAAAAAGTTTAAACAATTTTAAAATATCACTATATTTAGGCGAGTAAACGAAAAATGTTCATTTCAGACTCTAAAAACGTAGAAATCGTCTTTCAAGTTGAAATACGCCTTGTAAACGAAAAATGTTTATTTCAGACTAATAACGTAGAAATCGTGTTTCAAGTTGAAATACGCCTTGGGACCATATCTCACCTAAAGTAAATGGTAGAATCAAACTTTAACCAAACGTAATGTTTGTACCTAGGGTAAAGTTAAAAAGTTTAAACAATTTGAAAATATCACTATATTTAGGCGAGTAAACGAAAAATGTTCATTTCAGACTCTAAAAACGTAGAAATCGTGTTTCAAGTTGAAATACGCCTTGTAAACGAAAAATGTTTATTTCAGACTCTAATAACGTAGAAATCGTGTTTCAAGTTGAAATACGCCTTGGGACCATATCTCACCTAAAGTAAATGGTAGAATCAAACTTTAACCAAACGTAATGTTTGTACCTAGGGTAAAGTTAAAAAGTTTAAACAATTTGAAAATATCACTATATTTAGGCGAGTAAACGAAAAATGTTCGTCTCAGACTCTAAAACCGCAGAAATCGTGTTTCAAGTTGAAATACGCCTTGGTACCATATCTCACCTAAAGTAAATGGTAGAATCAAACTTTAACCAAACGTAATGTTTGTACCTAGGGTAAAGTTAAAAAGTTTAAACAATTTTAAAATATTACTATATTTAGGCGAGTAAACGAAAAATGTTCATTTCAGACTCTAAAAACGTAGAAATCGTCTTTCAAGTTGAAATACGCCTTGTAAACGAAAAATGTTTATTTCAGACTCTAATAACGTAGAAATCGTGTTTCAAGTTGAAATACGCCTTGGGACCATATCTCACCTAAAGTAAATGGTAGAATCAAACTTTAACCAAACGTAATGTTTGTACCTAGGGTAAAGTTAAAAAAATTAAACAATTTGAAAATATCACTATATTTAGGCGAGTAAACGAAAAATGTTCATTTCAGACTCTAAAAACGTAGAAATCGTGTTTCAAGTTGAAATACGCCTTGTAAACGAAAAATGTTTATTTCAGACTCTAATAACGTAGAAATCGTGTTTCAAGTTGAAATACGCCTTGGGACCATATCTCACCTAAAGTAAATGGTAGAATCAAACTTTAACCAAACGTAATGTTTGTACCTAGTATAAAGTTAAAAAGTTTAAACAATTTTAAAATATCACTATATTTAGGCGAGTAAACGAAAAATGTTCATTTCAGACTCTAAAAACGTAGAAATCGTGTTTCATGTTGAAATACGCCTTGTAAACGAAAAATGTTTATTTCAGACTCTAATAACGTAGAAATCGTGTTTCAAGTTGAAATACGCCTTGGGACCATATCTCACCTAAAGTAAATGGTAGAATCAAACTTTAACCAAACGTAATGTTTGTACCTAGTATAAAGTTAAAAAGTTTAAACAATTTGAAAATATCACTATATTTAGGCGAGTAAACGAAAAATGTTCATTTCAGACTCTAAAAACGTAGAAATCGTCTTTCAAGTTGAAATACGCCTTGTAAACGAAAAATGTTTATTTCAGACTCTAATAACGTAGAAATCGTGTTTCAAGTTGAAATACGCCTTGGGACCATATCTCACCTAAAGTAAATGGTAGAATCAAACTTTAACCAAACGTAATGTTTGTACCTAGGGTAAAGTTAAAAAGTTTAAACAATTTTAAAATATCACTATATTTAGGCGTGTAAACGAAAAATGGTCGTCTCAGACTCTAAAACCGCAGAAATCGTGTTTCAAGTTGAAATACGCCTTGGTACCATATCTCACCTAAAGTAAATGGTAGAATCAAACTTTAACCAAACGTAATGTTTGTACCTAGTATAAAGTTAAAAAGTTTAAACAATCTTAAAATATCACTATATTTAGGCGAGTAAACGAAAAATGTTCATTTCAGACTCTAAAAACGTAGAAATCGTGTTTCAAGTTGAAAACGCCTTGTAAACGAAAAATGTTTATTTCAGACTCTAATAACGTAGAAATCGTGTTTCAAGTTGAAATACGCCTTGGGACCATATCTCACCTAAAGTAAATGGTAGAATCAAACTTTAACCAAACGTAATGTTTGTACCTAGTATAAAGTTAAAAAGTTTAAACAATTTTAAAATATCACTATATTTAGGCGAGTAAACGAAAAATGTTCATTTCAGATTCTAAAAACGTAGAAATCGTCTTTCAAGTTGAAATACGCCTTGTAAACGAAAAATGTTTATTTCAGACTCTAATAACGTAGAAATCGTGTTTCAAGTTGAAATACGCCTTGGGACCATATCTCACCTAAAGTAAATGGTAGAATCAAACTTTAACCAAACGTAATGTTTGTACCTAGTATAAAGTTAAAAAGTTTAAACAATTTGAAAATTTTACTATATTTAGGCGAGTAAACGAAAAATGTTCATTTCAGACTCTAAAAACGTAGAAATCGTCTTTCAAGTTGAAATACGCCTTGTAAACGAAAAATGTTTATTTCAGACTCTAATAACGTAGAAATCGTGTTTCAAGTTGAAATACGCCTTGGGACCATATCTCACCTAAAGTAAATGGTAGAATCAAACTTTAACCAAACGTATTGTTTGTACCTAGGGTAAAGTTAAAAAGTTTAAACAATTTGAAAATATCACTATATTTAGGCGAGTAAACGAAAAATGTTCGTCTCAGACTCTAAAACCGCAGAAATCGTGTTTCAAGTTGAAATACGCCTTGGTACCATATCTCACCTAAAGTAAATGGTAGAATCAAACTTTAACCAAACGTAATGTTTGTACCTAGGGTAAAGTTAAAAAGTTTAAACAATTTTAAAATATTACTATATTTAGGCGAGTAAACGAAAAATGTTCATTTCAGACTCTAATAACGTAGAAATCGTGTTTCAAGTTGAAATACGCCTTGGGACCATATCTCACCTAAAGTAAATGGTAGAATCAAACTTTAACCAAACGTAATGTTTGTACCTAGTATAAAGTTAAAAAGTTTAAACAATTTTAAAATATCACTATATTTAGGCGAGTAAACGAAAAATGTTCATTTCAGACTCTAAAAACGTAGAAATCGTCTTTCAAGTTGAAATACGCCTTGTAAACGAAAAATGTTTATTTCAGACTCTAATAACGTAGAAATCGTGTTTCAAGTTGAAATACGCCTTGGGACCATATCTCACCTAAAGTAAATGGTAGAATCAAACTTTAACCAAACGTAATGTTTGTACCTAGGGTAAAGTTAAAAAGTTTAAACAATTTGAAAATATCACTATATTTAGGCGAGTAAACGAAAAATGTTCATTTCAGACTCTAAAAACGTAGAAATCGTGTTTCAAGTTGAAATACGCCTTGTAAACGAAAAATGTTTATTTCAGACTCTAATAACGTAGAAATCGTGTTTCAAGTTGAAATACGCCTTGGGACCATATCTCACCTAAAGTAAATGGTAGAATCAAACTTTAACCAAACGTAATGTTTGTACCTAGGGTAAAGTTAAAAAGTTTAAACAATTTGAAAATATCACTATATTTAGGCGAGTAAACGAAAAATGTTCGTCTCAGACTCTAAAACCGCAGAAATCGTGTTTCAAGTTGAAATACGCCTTGGTACCATATCTCACCTAAAGTAAATGGTAGAATCAAACTTTAACCAAACGTAATGTTTGTACCTAGTATAAAGTTAAAAAG
Source organism: Pterostichus niger (assembly GCA_947425015.1). Lineage (NCBI taxonomy): Eukaryota > Metazoa > Arthropoda > Insecta > Coleoptera > Carabidae > Pterostichus > Pterostichus niger. The sequence continues at coordinate 20,969,304 of OX380346.1, read as the reverse complement.
TTTAAACAATTTTAAAATATCACTATATTTAGGCGAGTAAACGAAAAATGTTCATTTCAGACTCTAAAAACGTAGAAATCGTGTTTCAAGTTGAAATACGCCTTGTAAACGAAAAATGTTTATTTCAGACTCTAATAACGTAGAAATCGTGTTTCAAGTTGAAATACGCCTTGGGACCATATCTCACCTAAAGTAAATGGTAGAATCAAACTTTAACCAAACGTAATGTTTGTACCTAGGGTAAAGTTAAAAAGTTTAAACAATTTGAAAATATCACTATATTTAGGCGAGTAAACGAAAAATGTTCGTCTCAGACTCTAAAACCGCAGAAATCGTGTTTCAAGTTGAAATACGCCTTGGTACCATATCTCACCTAAAGTAAATGGTAGAATCAAACTTTAACCAAACGTAATGTTTGTACCTAGGGTAAAGTTAAAAAGTTTAAACAATTTTAAAATATTACTATATTTAGGCGAGTAAACGAAAAATGTTCATTTCAGACTCTAAAAACGTAGAAATCGTCTTTCAAGTTGAAATACGCCTTGTAAACGAAAAATGTTTATTTCAGACTCTAATAACGTAGAAATCGTGTTTCAAGTTGAAATACGCCTTGGGACCATATCTCACCTAAAGTAAATGGTAGAATCAAACTTTAACCAAACGTAATGTTTGTACCTAGTATAAAGTTAAAAAGTTTAAACAATTTTAAAATATCACTATATTTAGGCGAGTAAACGAAAAATGTTCATTTCAGACTCTAAAAACGTAGAAATCGTCTTTCAAGTTGAAATACGCCTTGTAAACGAAAAATGTTTATTTCAGACTCTAATAACGTAGAAATCGTGTTTCAAGTTGAAATACGCCTTGGGACCATATCTCACCTAAAGTAAATGGTAGAATCAAACTTTAACCAAACGTAATGTTTGTACCTAGGGTAAAGTTAAAAAGTTTAAACAATTTGAAAATATCACTATATTTAGGCGAGTAAACGAAAAATGTTCATTTCAGACTCTAAAAACGTAGAAATCGTGTTTCAAGTTGAAATACGCCTTGTAAACGAAAAATGTTTATTTCAGACTCTAATAACGTAGAAATCGTGTTTCAAGTTGAAATACGCCTTGGGACCATATCTCACCTAAAGTAAATGGTAGAATCAAACTTTAACCAAACGTAATGTTTGTACCTAGGGTAAAGTTAAAAAGTTTAAACAATTTGAAAATATCACTATATTTAGGCGAGTAAACGAAAAATGTTCGTCTCAGACTCTAAAACCGCAGAAATCGTGTTTCAAGTTGAAATACGCCTTGGTACCATATCTCACCTAAAGTAAATGGTAGAATCAAACTTTAACCAAACGTAATGTTTGTACCTAGGGTAAAGTTAAAAAGTTTAAAACAATTTTAAAATATTACTATATTTAGGCGAGTAAACGAAAAATGTTCATTTCAGACTCTAAAAACGTAGAAATCGTCTTTCAAGTTGAAATACGCCTTGTAAACGAAAAATGTTTATTTCAGACTCTAATAACGTAGAAATCGTGTTTCAAGTTGAAATACGCCTTGGGACCATATCTCACCTAAAGTAAATGGTAGAATCAAACTTTAACCAAACGTAATGTTTGTACCTAGTATAAAGTTAAAAAGTTTAAACAATTTTAAAATATCACTATATTTAGGCGAGTAAACGAAAAATGTTCATTTCAGACTCTAAAAACGTAGAAATCGTCTTTCAAGTTGAAATACGCCTTGTAAACGAAAAATGTTTATTTCAGACTCTAATAACGTAGAAATCGTGTTTCAAGTTGAAATACGCCTTGGGACCATATCTCACCTAAAGTAAATGGTAGAATCAAACTTTAACCAAACGTAATGTTTGTACCTAGGGTAAAGTTAAAAAGTTTAAACAATTTGAAAATATCACTATATTTAGGCGAGTAAACGAAAAATGTTCATTTCAGACTCTAAAAACGTAGAAATCGTGTTTCAAGTTGAAATACGCCTTGTAAACGAAAAATGTTTATTTCAGACTCTAATAACGTAGAAATCGTGTTTCAAGTTGAAATACGCCTTGGGACCATATCTCACCTAAAGTAAATGGTAGAATCAAACTTTAACCAAACGTAATGTTTGTACCTAGGGTAAAGTTAAAAAGTTTAAACAATTTGAAAATATCACTATATTTAGGCGAGTAAACGAAAAATGTTCGTCTCAGACTCTAAAACCGCAGAAATCGTGTTTCAAGTTGAAATACGCCTTGGTACCATATCTCACCTAAAGTAAATGGTAGAATCAAACTTTAACCAAACGTAATGTTTGTACCTAGGGTAAAGTTAAAAAGTTTAAACAATTTTAAAATATTACTATATTTAGGCGAGTAAACGAAAAATGTTCATTTCAGACTCTAAAAACGTAGAAATCGTCTTTCAAGTTGAAATACGCCTTGTAAACGAAAAATGTTTATTTCAGACTCTAATAACGTAGAAATCGTGTTTCAAGTTGAAATACGCCTTGGGACCATATCTCACCTAAAGTAAATGGTAGAATCAAACTTTAACCAAACGTAATGTTTGTACCTAGTATAAAGTTAAAAAGTTTAAACAATTTTAAAATATCACTATATTTAGGCGAGTAAACGAAAAATGTTCATTTCAGACTCTAAAAACGTAGAAATCGTCTTTCAAGTTGAAATACGCCTTGTAAACGAAAAATGTTTATTTCAGACTCTAATAACGTAGAAATCGTGTTTCAAGTTGAAATACGCCTTGGGACCATATCTCACCTAAAGTAAATGGTAGAATCAAACTTTAACCAAACGTAATGTTTGTACCTAGGGTAAAGTTAAAAAGTTTAAACAATTTGAAAATATCACTATATTTAGGCGAGTAAACGAAAAATGTTCATTTCAGACTCTAAAAACGTAGAAATCGTGTATCAAGTTGAAATACGCCTTGTAAACGAAAAATGTTTATTTCAGACTCTAATAACGTAGAAATCGTGTTTCAAGTTGAAATACGCCTTGGGACCATATCTCACCTAAAGTAAATGGTAGAATCAAACTTTAACCAAACGTAATGTTTGTACCTAGGGTAAAGTTAAAAAGTTTAAACAATTTGAAAATATCACTATATTTAGGCGAGTAAACGAAAAATGTTCGTCTCAGACTCTAAAACCGCAGAAATCGTGTTTCAAGTTGAAATACGCCTTGGTACCATATCTCACCTAAAGTAAATGGTAGAATCAAACTTTAACCAAACGTAATGTTTGTACCTAGGGTAAAGTTAAAAAGTTTAAACAATTTTAAAATATTACTATATTTAGGCGAGTAAACGAAAAATGTTCATTTCAGACTCTAAAAACGTAGAAATCGTCTTTCAAGTTGAAATACGCCTTGTAAACGAAAAATGTTTATTTCAGACTCTAATAACGTAGAAATCGTGTTTCAAGTTGAAATACGCCTTGGGACCATATCTCACCTAAAGTAAATGGTAGAATCAAACTTTAACCAAACGTAATGTTTGTACCTAGGGTAAAGTTAAAAAGTTTAAACAATTTGAAAATATCACTATATTTAGGCGAGTAAACGAAAAATGTTCATTTCAGACTCTAAAAACGTAGAAATCGTGTTTCAAGTTGAAATACGCCTTGTAAACGAAAAATGTTTATTTCAGACTCTAATAACGTAGAAATCGTGTTTCAAGTTGAAATACGCCTTGGGACCATATCTCACCTAAAGTAAATGGTAGAATCTAACTTTAACCAAACGTAATGTTTGTACCTAGTATAAAGTTAAAAAGTTTAAACAATTTTAAAATATCACTATATTTAGGCGAGTAAACGAAAAATGTTCATTTCAGACTCTAAAAACGTAGAAATCGTCTTTCAAGTTGAAATACGCCTTGTAAACGAAAAATGTTTATTTCAGACTCTAATAACGTAGAAATCGTGTTTCAAGTTGAAATACGCCTTGGGACCATATCTCACCTAAAGTAAATGGTAGAATCAAACTTTAACCAAACGTAATGTTTGTACCTAGGGTAAAGTTAAAAAGTTTAAACAATTTGAAAATATCACTATATTTAGGCGAGTAAACGAAAAATGTTCATTTCAGACTCTAAAAACGTAGAAATCGTGTTTCAAGTTGAAATACGCCTTGTAAACGAAAAATGTTTATTTCAGACTCTAATAACGTAGAAATCGTGTTTCAAGTTGAAATACGCCTTGGGACCATATCTCACCTAAAGTAAATGGTAGAATCAAACTTTAACCAAACGTAATGTTTGTACCTAGGGTAAAGTTAAAAAGTTTAAACAATTTGAAAATATCACTATATTTAGGCGAGTAAACGAAAAATGTTCGTCTCAGACTCTAAATACCGCAGAAATCGTGTTTCAAGTTGAAATACGCCTTGGTACCATATCTCACCTAAAGTAAATGGTAGAATCAAACTTTAACCAAACGTAATGTTTGTACCTAGGGTAAAGTTAAAAAGTTTAAACAATTTTAAAATATTACTATATTTAGGCCAGTAAACGAAAAATGTTCATTTCAGACTCTAAAAACGTAGAAATCGTCTTTCAAGTTGAAATACGCCTTGTAAACGAAAAATGTTTATTTCAGACTCTAATAACGTAGAAATCGTGTTTCAAGTTGAAATACGCCTTGGGACCATATCTCACCTAAAGTAAATGGTAGAATCAAACTTTAACCAAACGTAATGTTTGTACCTAGTATAAAGTTAAAAAGTTTAAACAATTTGAAAATATCACTATATTTAGGCGAGTAAACGAAAAATGTTCATTTCAGACTCTAAAAACGTAGAAATCGTCTTTCAAGTTGAAATACGCCTTGTAAACGAAAAATGTTTATTTCAGACTCTAATAACGTAGAAATCGTGTTTCAAGTTGAAATACGCCTTGGGACCATATCTCACCTAAAGTAAATGGTAGAATCAAACTTTAACCAAACGTAATGTTTGTACCTAGGGTAAAGTTAAAAAGTTTAAACAATTTGAAAATATCACTATATTTAGGCGTGTAAACGAAAAATGTTCGTCTCAGACTCTAAAACCGCAGAAATCGTGTTTCAAGTTGAAATACGCCTTGGTACCATATCTCACCTAAAGTAAATGGTAGAATCAAACTTTAACCAAACGTAATGTTTGTACCTAGTATAAAGTTAAAAAGTTTAAACAATTTTAAAATATCACTATATTTAGGCGAGTAATCGAAAAATGTTCATTTCAGACTCTAAAAACGTAGAAATCGTGTTTCAAGTTGAAAACGCCTTGTAAACGAAAAATGTTTATTTCAGACTCTAATAACGTAGAAATCGTGTTTCAAGTTGCAATACGCCTTGGGACCATATCTCACCTAAAGTAAATGGTAGAATCAAACTTTAACCAAACGTAATGTTTGTACCTAGGGTAAAGTTAAAAAGTTTAAACAATTTGAAAATATCACTATATTTAGGCGAGTAAACGAAAAATGTTCGTCTCAGACTCTAAAACCGCAGAAATCGTGTTTCAAGTTGAAATACGCCTTGGTACCATATCTCACCTAAAGTAAATGGTAGAATCAAACTTTAACCAAACGTAATGTTTGTACCTAGGATAAAGTTAAAAAGTTTAAACAATTTTAAAATATCACTATATTTAGACGAGTAATCGAAAAATGTTCATTTCAGACTCTAAAAACGTAGAAATCGTGTTTTAAGTTGAAATACGCCTTGTAAACGAAAAATGTTTATTTCAGACTCTAATAACGTAGAAATCGTGTTTCAAGTTGAAATACGCCTTGGGACCATATCTCACCTAAAGTAAATGGTAGAATCAAACTTTAACCAAACGTAATGTTTGTACCTAGGGTAAAGTTAAAAAGTTTAAACAATTTGAAAATATCACTATATTTAGGCGAGTAAACGAATAATGTTCGTCTCAGACTCTAAAACCGCAGAAATCGTGTTTCAAGTTGAAATACGCCTTGGTACCATATCTCACCTAAAGTAAATGGTAGAATCAAACTTTAACCAAACGTAATGTTTGTACCTAGGGTAAAGTTAAAAAGTTTAAACAATTTTAAAATATTACTATATTTAGGCGAGTAAACGAAAAATGTTCATTTCAGACTCTAAAAACGTAGAAATCGTCTTTCAAGTTGAAATACGCCTTGTAAACGAAAAATGTTTATTTCAGACTCTAATAACGTAGAAATCGTGTTTCAAGTTGAAATACGCCTTGGGACCATATCTCACCTAAAGTAAATGGTAGAATCAAACTTTAACCAAACGTAATGTTTGTACCTAGGGTAAAGTTAAAAAGTTTAAACAATTTGAAAATATCACTATATTTAGGCGAGTAAACGAAAAATGTTCATTTCAGACTCTAAAAACGTAGAAATCGTGTTTCAAGTTGAAATACGCCTTGTAAACGAAAAATGTTTATTTCAGACTCTAATAACGTAGAAATCGTGTTTCAAGTTGAAATACGCCTTGGGACCATATCTCACCTAAAGTAAATGGTAGAATCAAACTTTAACCAAACGTAATGTTTGTACCTAGTATAAAGTTAAAAAGTTTAAACAATTTTAAAATATCACTATATTTAGGCGAGTAAACGAAAAATGTTCATTTCAGACTCTAAAAACGTAGAAATCGTCTTTCAAGTTGAAATACGCCTTGTAAACGAAAAATGTTTATTTCAGACTCTAATAACGTAGAAATCGTGTTTCAAGTTGAAATACGCCTTGGGACCATATCTCACCTAAAGTAAATGGTAGAATCAAACTTTAACCAAACGTAATGTTTGTACCTAGGGTAAAGTTAAAAAGTTTAAACAATTTGAAAATATCACTATATTTAGGCGAGTAACCGAAAAATGTTCGTCTCAGACTCTAAATACCGCAGAAATCGTGTTTCAAGTTGAAATACGCCTTGGTACCATATCTCACCTAAAGTAAATGGTAGAATCAAACTTTAACCAAACGTAATGTTTGTACCTAGGGTAAAGTTAAAAAGTTTAAACAATTTTAAAATATTACTATATTTAGGCGAGTAAACGAAAAATGTTCATTTCAGACTCTAAAAACGTAGAAATCGTCTTTCAAGTTGAAATACGCCTTGTAAACGAAAAATGTTTATTTCAGACTCTAATAACGTAGAAATCGTGTTTCAAGTTGAAATACGCCTTGGGACCATATCTCACCTAAAGTAAATGGTAGAATCAAACTTTAACCAAACGTAATGTTTGTACCTAGTATAAAGTTAAAAAGTTTAAACAATTTGAAAATATCACTATATTTAGGCGAGTAAACGAAAAATGTTCATTTCAGACTCTAAAAACGTAGAAATCGTCTTTCAAGTTGAAATACGCCTTGTAAACGAAAAATGTTTATTTCAGACTCTAATAACGTAGAAATCGTGTTTCAAGTTGAAATACGCCTTGGGACCATATCTCACCTAAAGTAAATGGTAGAATCAAACTTTAACCAAACGTAATGTTTGTACCTAGGGTAAAGTTAAAAAGTTTAAACAATTTGAAAATATCACTATATTTAGGCGAGTAAACGAAAAATGTTCGTCTCAGACTCTAAAACCGCAGAAATCGTGTTTCAAGTTGAAATACGCCTTGGTACCATATCTCACCTAAAGTAAATGGTAGAATCAAACTTTAACCAAACGTAATGTTTGTACCTAGGATAAAGTTAAAAAGTTTAAACAATTTTAAAATATCACTATATTTAGACGAGTAATCGAAAAATGTTCATTTCAGACTCTAAAAACGTAGAAATCGTGTTTTAAGTTGAAATACGCCTTGTAAACGAAAAATGTTTATTTCAGACTCTAATAACGTAGAAATCGTGTTTCAAGTTGAAATACGCCTTGGGACCATATCTCACCTAAAGTAAATGGTAGAATCAAACTTTAACCAAACGTAATGTTTGTACCTAGGGTAAAGTTAAAAAGTTTAAACAATTTTAAAATATTACTATATTTAGGCGAGTAAACGAAAAATGTTCATTTCAGACTCTAAAAACGTAGAAATCGTCTTTCAAGTTGAAATACGCCTTGTAAACGAAAAATGTTTATTTCAGACTCTAATAACGTAGAAATCGTGTTTCAAGTTGAAATACGCCTTGGGACCATATCTCACCTAAAGTAAATGGTAGAATCAAACTTTAACCAAACGTAATGTTTGTACCTAGGGTAAAGTTAAAAAGTTTAAACAATTTGAAAATATCACTATATTTAGGCGAGTAAACGAAAAATGTTCATTTCAGACTCTAAAAACGTAGAAATCGTGTTTCAAGTTGAAATACGCCTTGTAAACGAAAAATGTTTATTTCAGACTCTAATAACGTAGAAATCGTGTTTCAAGTTGAAATACGCCTTGGGACCATATCTCACCTAAAGTAAATGGTAGAATCAAACTTTAACCAAACGTAATGTTTGTACCTAGTATAAAGTTAAAAAGTTTAAACAATTTTAAAATATCACTATATTTAGGCGAGTAAACGAAAAATGTTCATTTCAGACTCTAAAAACGTAGAAATCGTCTTTCAAGTTGAAATACGCCTTGTAAACGAAAAATGTTTATTTCAGACTCTAATAACGTAGAAATCGTGTTTCAAGTTGAAATACGCCTTGGGACCATATCTCACCTAAAGTAAATGGTAGAATCAAACTTTAACCAAATGTAATGTTTGTACCTAGGGTAAAGTTAAAAAGTTTAAACAATTTGAAAATATCACTATATTTAGGCGAGTAACCGAAAAATGTTCGTCTCAGACTCTAAATACCGCAGAAATCGTGTTTCAAGTTGAAATACGCCTTGGTACCATATCTCACCTAAAGTAAATGGTAGAATCAAACTTTAACCAAACGTAATGTTTGTACCTAGGGTAAAGTTAAAAAGTTTAAACAATTTTAAAATATTACTATATTTAGGCGAGTAAACGAAAAATGTTCATTTCAGACTCTAAAAACGTAGAAATCGTCTTTCAAGTTGAAATACGCCTTGTAAACGAAAAATGTTTATTTCAGACTCTAATAACGTAGAAATCGTGTTTCAAGTTGAAATACGCCTTGGGACCATATCTCACCTAAAGTAAATGGTAGAATCAAACTTTAACCAAACGTAATGTTTGTACCTAGTATAAAGTTAAAAAGTTTAAACAATTTGAAAATATCACTATATTTAGGCGAGTAAACGAAAAATGTTCATTTCAGACTCTAAAAACGTAGAAATCGTCTTTCAAGTTGAAATACGCCTTGTAAACGAAAAATGTTTATTTCAGACTCTAATAACGTAGAAATCGTGTTTCAAGTTGAAATACGCCTTGGGACCATATCTCACCTAAAGTAAATGGTAGAATCAAACTTTAACCAAACGTAATGTTTGTACCTAGTATAAAGTTAAAAAGTTTAAACAATTTTAAAATATCACTATATTTAGGCGAGTAAACGAAAAATGTTCATTTCAGACTCTAAAAACGTAGAAATCGTGTTTCAAGTTGAAAACGCCTTGTAAACGAAAAATGTTTATTTCAGACTCTAATAACGTAGAAATCGTGTTTCAAGTTGAAATACGCCTTGGGACCATATCTCACCTAAAGTAAATGGTAGAATCAAACTTTAACCAAACGTAATGTTTGTACCTAGGGTAAAGTTAAAAAGTTTAAACAATTTGAAAATATCACTATATTTAGGCGAGTAAACGAAAAATGTTCGTCTCAGACTCTAAAACCGCAGAAATCGTGTTTCAAGTTGAAATACGCCTTGTAAACGAAAAATGTTTATTTCAGACTCTAATAACGTAGAAATCGTGTTTCAAGTTGAAATACGCCTTGGGACCATATCTCACCTAAAGTAAATGGTAGAATCAAACTTTAACCAAACGTAATGTTTGTACCTAGGGTAAAGTTAAAAAGTTTAAACAATTTTAAAATATTACTATATTTAGGCGAGTAAACGAAAAATGTTCATTTCAGACTCTAAAAACGTAGAAATCGTCTTTCAAGTTGAAATACGCCTTGTAAACGAAAAATGTTTATTTCAGACTCTAATAACGTAGAAATCGTGTTTCAAGTTGAAATACGCCTTGGGACCATATCTCACCTAAAGTAAATGGTAGAATCAAACTTTAACCAAACGTAATGTTTGTACCTAGTATAAAGTTAAAAAGTTTAAACAATTTTAAAATATCACTATATTTAGGCGAGTAAACGAAAAATGTTCATTTCAGACTCTAAAAACGTAGAAATCGTGTTTCAAGTTGAAATACGCCTTGTAAACGAAAAATGTTTATTTCAGACTCTAATAACGTAGAAATCGTGTTTCAAGTTGAAATACGCCTTGGGACCATATCTCACCTAAAGTAAATGGTAGAATCAAACTTTAACCAAACGTAATGTTTGTACCTAGTATAAAGTTAAAAAGTTTAAACAATTTGAAAATATCACTATATTTAGGCGAGTAAACGAAAAATGTTCATTTCAGACTCTAAAAACGTAGAAATCGTCTTTCAAGTTGAAATACGCCTTGTAAACGAAAAATGTTTATTTCAGACTCTAATAACGTAGAAATCGTGTTTCAAGTTGAAATACGCCTTGGGACCATATCTCACCTAAAGTAAATGGTAGAATCAAACTTTAACCAAACGTAATGTTTGTACCTAGGGTAAAGTTAAAAAGTTTAAACAATTTGAAAATATCACTATATTTAGGCGAGTAAACGAAAAATGTTCATTTCAGACTCTAAAAACGTAGAAATCGTGTTTCAAGTTGAAATACGCCTTGTAAACGAAAAATGTTTATTTCAGACTCTAATAACGTAGAAATCGTGTTTCAAGTTGAAATACGCCTTGGGACCATATCTCACCTAAAGTAAATGGTAGAATCAAACTTTAACCAAACGTAATGTTTGTACCTAGGGTAAAGTTAAAAAGTTTAAACAATTTGAAAATATCACTATATTTAGGCGAGTAAACGAAAAATGTTCATTTCAGACTCTAAAAACGTAGAAATCGTGTTTCAAGTTGAAATACGCCTTGTAAACGAAAAATGTTTATTTCAGACTCTAATAACGTAGAAATCGTGTTTCAAGTTGAAATACGCCTTGGGACCATATCTCACCTAAAGTAAATGGTAGAATCAAACTTTAACCAAACGTAATGTTTGTACCTAGTATAAAGTTAAAAAGTTTAAACAATTTGAAAATATCACTATATTTAGGCGAGTAAACGAAAAATGTTCATTTCAGACTCTAAAAACGTAGAAATCGTCTTTCAAGTTGAAATACGCCTTGTAAACGAAAAATGTTTATTTCAGACTCTAATAACGTAGAAATCGTGTTTCAAGTTGAAATACGCCTTGGGACCATATCTCACCTAAAGTAAATGGTAGAATCAAACTTTAACCAAACGTAATGTTTGTACCTAGGGTAAAGTTAAAAAGTTTAAACAATTTGAAAATATCACTATATTTAGGCGAGTAAACGAAAAATGTTCATTTCAGACTCTAAAAACGTAGAAATCGTGTTTCAAGTTGAAATACGCCTTGTAAACGAAAAATGTTTATTTCAGACTCTAATAACGTAGAAATCGTGTTTCAAGTTGAAATACGCCTTGGGACCATATCTCACCTAAAGTAAATGGTAGAATCAAAGTTTAACCAAACGTAATGTTTGTACCTAGGGTAAAGTTAAAAAGTTTAAACAATTTTAAAATATTACTATATTTAGGCGAGTAAACGAAAAATGTTCATTTCAGACTCTAAAAACGTAGAAATCGTCTTTCAAGTTGAAATACGCCTTGTAAACGAAAAATGTTTATTTCAGACTCTAATAACGTAGAAATCGTGTTTCAAGTTGAAATACGCCTTGGGACCATATCTCACCTAAAGTAAATGGTAGAATCAAACTTTAACCAAACGTAATGTTTGTACCTAGTATAAAGTTAAAAAGTTTAAACAATTTGAAAATATCACTATATTTAGGCGAGTAAACGAAAAATGTTCATTTCAGACTCTAAAAACGTAGAAATCGTCTTTCAAGTTGAAATACGCCTTGTAAACGAAAAATGTTTATTTCAGACTCTAATAACGTAGAAATCGTGTTTCAAGTTGAAATACGCCTTGGGACCATATCTCACCTAAAGTAAATGGTAGAATCAAACTTTAACCAAACGTAATGTTTGTACCTAGGGTAAAGTTAAAAAGTTTAAACAATTTTAAAATATCACTATATTTAGGCGTGTAAACGAAAAATGTTCGTCTCAGACTCTAAAACCGCAGAAATCGTGTTTCAAGTTGAAATACGCCTTGTTACCATATCTCACCTAAAGTAAATGGTAGAATCAAACTTTAACCAAACGTAATGTTTGTACCTAGTATAAAGTTAAAAAGTTTAAACAATTTTAAAATATCACTATATTTAGGCGAGTAAACGAAAAATGTTCATTTCAGACTCTAAAAACGTAGAAATCGTCTTTCAAGTTGAAATACGCCTTGTAAACGAAAAATGTTTATTTCAGACTCTAATAACGTAGAAATCGTGTTTCAAGTTGAAATACGCCTTGGGACCATATCTCACCTAAAGTAAATGGTAGAATCAAACTTTAACCAAACGTAATGTTTGTACCTAGGGTAAAGTTAAAAAGTTTAAACAATTTGAAAATATCACTATATTTAGGCGAGTAAACGAAAAATGTTCATTTCAGACTCTAAAAACGTAGAAATCGTGTTTCAAGTTGAAATACGCCTTGTAAACGAAAAATGTTTATTTCAGACTCTAATAACGTAGAAATCGTGTTTCAAGTTGAAATACGCCTTGGGACCATATCTCACCTAAAGTAAATGGTAGAATCAAACTTTAACCAAACGTAATGTTTGTACCTAGTATAAAGTTAAAAAGTTTAAACAATTTTAAAATATCACTATATTTAGGCGAGTAAACGAAAAATGTTCATTTCAGACTCTAAAAACGTAGAAATCGTCTTTCAAGTTGAAATACGCCTTGTAAACGAAAAATGTTTATTTCAGACTCTAATAACGTAGAAATCGTGTTTCAAGTTGAAATACGCCTTGGGACCATATCTCACCTAAAGTAAATGGTAGAATCAAACTTTAACCAAACGTAATGTTTGTACCTAGGGTAAAGTTAAAAAGTTTAAACAATTTGAAAATATCACTATAGTTAGGCGAGTAACCGAAAAATGTTCGTCTCAGACTCTAAATACCGCAGAAATCGTGTTTCAAGTTGAAATACGCCTTGGTACCATATCTCACCTAAAGTAAATGGTAGAATCAAACTTTAACCAAACGTAATGTTTGTACCTAGGGTAAAGTTAAAAAGTTTAAACAATTTTAAAATATTACTATATTTAGGCGAGTAAACGAAAAATGTTCATTTCAGACTCTAAAAACGTAGAAATCGTCTTTCAAGTTGAAATACGCCTTGTAAACGAAAAATGTTTATTTCAGACTCTAATAACGTAGAAATCGTGTTTCAAGTTGAAATACGCCTTGGGACCATATCTCACCTAAAGTAAATGGTAGAATCAAACTTTAACCAAACGTAATGTTTGTACCTAGTATAAAGTTAAAAAGTTTAAACAATTTGAAAATATCACTATATTTAGGCGAGTAAACGAAAAATGTTCATTTCAGACTCTAAAAACGTAGAAATCGTCTTTCAAGTTGAAATACGCCTTGTAAACGAAAAATGTTTATTTCAGACTCTAATAACGTAGAAATCGTGTTTCAAGTTGAAATACGCCTTGGGACCATATCTCACCTAAAGTAAATGGTAGAATCAAACTTTAACCAAACGTAATGTTTGTACCTAGGGTAAAGTTAAAAAGTTTAAACAATTTTAAAATATCACTATATTTAGGCGTGTAAACGAAAAATGTTCGTCTCAGACTCTAAAACCGCAGAAATCGTGTTTCAAGTTGAAATACGCCTTGGTACCATATCTCACCTAAAGTAAATGGTAGAATCAAACTTTAACCAAACGTAATGTTTGTACCTAGTATAAAGTTAAAAAGTTTAAACAATTTTAAAATATCACTATATTTAGGCGAGTAAACGAAAAATGTTCATTTCAGACTCTAAAAACGTAGAAATCGTGTTTCAAGTTGAAAACGCCTTGTAAACGAAAAATGTTTATTTCAGACTCTAATAACGTAGAAATCGTGTTTCAAGTTGAAATACGCCTTGGGACCATATCTCACCTAAAGTAAATGGTAGAATCAAACTTTAACAAAACGTAATGTTTGTACCTAGGGTAAAGTTAAAAAGTTTAAACAATTTGAAAATATCACTATATTTAGGCGAGTAAACGAAAAATGTTCGTCTCAGACTCTAAAACCGCAGAAATCGTGTTTCAAGTTGAAATACGCCTTGGTACCATATCTCACCTAAAGTAAATGGTAGAATCAAACTTTAACCAAATGTAATGTTTGTACCTAGGGTAAAGTTAAAAAGTTTAAACAATTTTAAAATATTACTATATTTAGGCGAGTAAACGAAAAATGTTCATTTCAGACTCTAAAAACGTAGAAATCGTCTTTCAAGTTGAAATACGCCTTGTAAACGAAAAATGTTTATTTCAGACTCTAATAACGTAGAAATCGTGTTTCAAGTTGAAATACGCCTTGGGACCATATCTCACCTAAAGTAAATGGTAGAATCAAACTTTAACCAAACGTAATGTTTGTACCTAGGGTAAAGTTAAAAAGTTTAAACAATTTGAAAATATCACTATATTTAGGCGAGTAAACGAAAAATGTTCATTTCAGACTCTAAAAACGTAGAAATCGTGTTTCAAGTTGAAATACGCCTTGTAAACGAAAAATGTTTATTTCAGACTCTAATAACGTAGAAATCGTGTTTCAAGTTGAAATACGCCTTGGGACCATATCTCACCTAAAGTAAATGGTAGAATCAAACTTTAACCAAACGTAATGTTTGTACCTAGTATAAAGTTAAAAAGTTTAAACAATTTTAAAATATCACTATATTTAGGCGAGTAAACGAAAAATGTTCATTTCAGACTCTAAAAACGTAGAAATCGTCTTTCAAGTTGAAATACGCCTTGTAAACGAAAAATGTTTATTTCAGACTCTAATAACGTAGAAATCGTGTTTCAAGTTGAAATACGCCTTGGGACCATATCTCACCTAAAGTAAATGGTAGAATCAAACTTTAACCAAACGTAATGTTTGTACCTAGGGTAAAGTTAAAAAGTTTAAACAATTTGAAAATATCACTATATTTAGGCGAGTAAACGAAAAATGTTCATTTCAGACTCTAAAAACGTAGAAATCGTGTTTCAAGTTGAAATACGCCTTGTAAACGAAAAATGTTTATTTCAGACTCTAATAACGTAGAAATCGTGTTTCAAGTTGAAATACGCCTTGGGACCATATCTCACCTAAAGTAAATGGTAGAATCAAACTTTAACCAAACGTAATGTTTGTACCTAGGGTAAAGTTAAAAAGTTTAAACAATTTGAAAATATCACTATATTTAGGCGAGTAAACGAAAAATGTTCGTCTCAGACTCTAAATACCGCAGAAATCGTGTTTCAAGTTGAAATACGCCTTGGTACCATATCTCACCTAAAGTAAATGGTAGAATCAAACTTTAACCAAACGTAATGTTTGTACCTAGGGTAAAGTTAAAAAGTTTAAACAATTTTAAAATATTACTATATTTAGGCGAGTAAACGAAAAATGTTCATTTCAGACTCTAAAAACGTAGAAATCGTCTTTCAAGTTGAAATACGCCTTGTAAACGAAAAATGTTTATTTCAGACTCTAATAACGTAGAAATCGTGTTTCAAGTTGAAATACGCCTTGGGACCATATCTCACCTAAAGTAAATGGTAGAATCAAACTTTAACCAAACGTAATGTTTGTACCTAGTATAAAGTTAAAAAGTTTAAACAATTTGAAAATATCACTATATTTAGGCGAGTAAACGAAAAATGTTCATTTCAGACTCTAAAAACGTAGAAATCGTCTTTCAAGTTGAAATACGCCTTGTAAACGAAAAATGTTTATTTCAGACTCTAATAACGTAGAAATCGTGTTTCAAGTTGAAATACGCCTTGGGACCATATCTTACCTAAAGTAAATGGTAGAATCAAACTTTAACCAAACGTAATGTTTGTACCTAGTATAAAGTTAAAAAGTTTAAACAATTTTAAAATATCACTATATTTAGGCGAGTAAACGAAAAATGTTCATTTCAGACTCTAAAAACGTAGAAATCGTGTTTCAAGTTGAAAACGCCTTGTAAACGAAAAATGTTTATTTCAGACTCTAATAACGTAGAAATCGTGTTTCAAGTTGAAATACGCCTTGGGACCATATCTCACCTAAAGTAAATGGTAGAATCAAACTTTAACCAAACGTAATGTTTGTACCTAGGGTAAAGTTAAAAAGTTTAAACAATTTGAAAATATCACTATATTTAGGCGAGTAAACGAAAAATGTTCGTCTCAGACTCTAAAACCGCAGAAATCGTGTTTCAAGTTGAAATACGCCTTGGTACCATATCTCACCTAAAGTAAATGGTAGAATCAAACTTTAACCAAACGTAATGTTTGTACCTAGGATAAAGTTAAAAAGTTTAAACAATTTTAAAATATCACTATATTTAGACGAGTAATCGAAAAATGTTCATTTCAGACTCTAAAAACGTAGAAATCGTGTTTTAAGTTGAAATACGCCTTGTAAACGAAAAATGTTTATTTCAGACTCTAATAACGTAGAAATCGTGTTTCAAGTTGAAATACGCCTTGGGACCATATCTCACCTAAAGTAAATGGTAGAATCAAACTTTAACCAAACGTAATGTTTGTACCTAGGGTAAAGTTAAAAAGTTTAAACAATTTGAAAATATCACTATATTTAGGCGAGTAAACGAAAAATGTTCGTCTCAGACTCTAAAACCGCAGAAATCGTGTTTCAAGTTGAAATACGCCTTGGTACCATATCTCACCTAAAGTAAATGGTAGAATCAAACTTTAACCAAACGTAATGTTTGTACCTAGGGTAAAGTTAAAAAGTTTAAACAATTTTAAAATATTACTATATTTAGGCGAGTAAACGAAAAATGTTCATTTCAGACTCTAAAAACGTAGAAATCGTCTTTCAAGTTGAAATACGCCTTGTAAACGAAAAATGTTTATTTCAGACTCTAATAACGTAGAAATCGTGTTTCAAGTTGAAATACGCCTTGGGACCATATCTCACCTAAAGTAAATGGTAGAATCAAACTTTAACCAAACGTAATGTTTGTACCTAGGGTAAAGTTAAAAAGTTTAAACAATTTGAAAATATCACTATATTTAGGCGAGTAAACGAAAAATGTTCATTTCAGACTCTAAAAACGTAGAAATCGTGTTTCAAGTTGAAATACGCCTTGTAAACGAAAAATGTTTATTTCAGACTCTAATAACGTAGAAATCGTGTTTCAAGTTGAAATACGCCTTGGGACCATATCTCACCTAAAGTAAATGGTAGAATCAAACTTTAACCAAACGTAATGTTTGTACCTAGTATAAAGTTAAAAAGTTTAAACAATTTTAAAATATCACTATATTTAGGCGAGTAAACGAAAAATGTTCATTTCAGACTCTAAAAACGTAGAAATCGTCTTTCAAGTTGAAATACGCCTTGTAAACGAAAAATGTTTATTTCAGACTCTAATAACGTAGAAATCGTGTTTCAAGTTGAAATACGCCTTGGGACCATATCTCACCTAAAGTAAATGGTAGAATCAAACTTTAACCAAACGTAATGTTTGTACCTAGGGTAAAGTTAAAAAGTTTAAACAATTTGAAAATATCACTATATTTAGGCGTGTAAACGAAAAATGTTCGTCTCAGACTCTAAAACCGCAGAAATCGTGTTTCAAGTTGAAATACGCCTTGGTACCATATCTCACCTAAAGTAAATGGTAGAATCAAACTTTAACCAAACGTAATGTTTGTACCTAGGGTAAAGTTAAAAAGTTTAAACAATTTTAAAATATTACTATATTTAGGCGAGTAAACGAAAAATGTTCATTTCAGACTCTAAAAACGTAGAAATCGTCTTTCAAGTTGAAATACGCCTTGTAAACGAAAAATGTTTATTTCAGACTCTAATAACGTAGAAATCGTGTTTCAAGTTGAAATACGCCTTGGGACCATATCTCACCTAAAGTAAATGGTAGAATCAAACTTTAACCAAACGTAATGTTTGTACCTAGGGTAAAGTTAAAAAGTTTAAACAATTTGAAAATATCACTATATTTAGGCGAGTAAACGAAAAATGTTCATTTCAGACTCTAAAAACGTAGAAATCGTCTTTCAAGTTGAAATACGCCTTGTAAACGAAAAATGTTTATTTCAGACTCTAATAACGTAGAAATCGTGTTTCAAGTTGAAATACGCCTTGGGACCATATCTCACCTAAAGTAAATGGTAGAATCAAACTTTAACCAAACGTAATGTTTGTACCTAGTATAAAGTTAAAAAGTTTAAACAATTTTAAAATATCACTATATTTAGGCGAGTAAACGAAAAATGTTCATTTCAGACTCTAAAAACGTAGAAATCGTGTTTCAAGTTGAAATACGCCTTGTAAACGAAAAATGTTTATTTCAGACTCTAATAACGTAGAAATCGTGTTTCACGTTGAAATACGCCTTGGGACCATATCTCACCTAAAGTAAATGGTAGAATCAAACTTTAACCAAACGTAATGTTTGTACCTAGGGTAAAGTTAAAAAGTTTAAACAATTTGAAAATATCACTATATTTAGGCGAGTAAACGAAAAATGTTCGTCTCAGACTCTAAAACCGCAGAAATCGTGTTTCAAGTTGAAATACGCCTTGGTACCATATCTCACCTAAAGTAAATGGTAGAATCAAACTTTAACCAAACGTAATGTTTGTACCTAGGGTAAAGTTAAAAAGTTTAAACAATTTTAAAATATTACTATATTTAGGCGAGTAAACGAAAAATGTTCATTTCAGACTCTAAAAACGTAGAAATCGTCTTTCAAGTTGAAATACGCCTTGTAAACGAAAAATGTTTATTTCAGACTCTAATAACGTAGAAATCGTGTTTCAAGTTGAAATACGCCTTGGGACCATATCTCACCTAAAGTAAATGGTAGAATCAAACTTTAACCAAACGTAATGTTTGTACCTAGGGTAAAGTTAAAAAGTTTAAACAATTTGAAAATATCACTATATTTAGGCGAGTAAACGAAAAATGTTCATTTCAGACTCTAAAAACGTAGAAATCGTGTTTCAAGTTGAAATACGCCTTGTAAACGAAAAATGTTTATTTCAGACTCTAATAACGTAGAAATCGTGTTTCAAGTTGAAATACGCCTTGGGACCATATCTCACCTAAAGTAAATGGTAGAATCAAACTTTAACCAAACGTAATGTTTGTACCTAGGGTAAAGTTAAAAAGTTTAAACAATTTGAAAATATCACTATATTTAGGCGAGTAAACGAAAAATGTTCGTCTCAGACTCTAAAACCGCAGAAATCGTGTTTCAAGTTGAAATACGCCTTGGTACCATATCTCACCTAAAGTAAATGGTAGAATCAAACTTTAACCAAACGTAATGTTTGTACCTAGGGTAAAGTTAAAAAGTTTAAACAATTTTAAAATATTACTATATTTAGGCGAGTAAACGAAAAATGTTCATTTCAGACTCTAAAAACGTAGAAATCGTCTTTCAAGTTGAAATACGCCTTGTAAACGAAAAATTTTTATTTCAGACTCTAATAACGTAGAAATCGTGTTTCAAGTTGAAATACGCCTTGGGACCATATCTCACCTAAAGTAAATGGTAGAATCAAACTTTAACCAAACGTAATGTTTGTACCTAGTATAAAGTTAAAAAGTTTAAACAATTTTAAAATATCACTATATTTAGGCGAGTAAACGAAAAATGTTCATTTCAGACTCTAAAAACGTAGAAATCGTCTTTCAAGTTAAAATACGCCTTGTAAACGAAAAATGTTTATTTCAGACTCTAATAACGTAGAAATCGTGTTTCAAGTTGAAATACGCCTTGGGACCATATCTCACCTAAAGTAAATGGTAGAATCAAACTTTAACCAAACGTAATGTTTGTACCTAGGGTAAAGTTAAAAAGTTTAAACAATTTGAAAATATCACTATATTTAGGCGAGTAAACGAAAAATGTTCATTTCAGACTCTAAAAACGTAGAAATCGTGTTTCAAGTAGAAATACGCCTTGTAAACGAAAAATGTTTATTTCAGACTCTAATAACGTAGAAATCGTGTTTCAAGTTGAAATACGCCTTGGGACCATATCTCACCTAAAGTAAATGGTAGAATCAAACTTTAACCAAACGTAATGTTTGTACCTAGGGTAAAGTTAAAAAGTTTAAACAATTTGAAAATATCACTATATTTAGGCGAGTAAACGAAAAATGTTCGTCTCAGACTCTAAAACCGCAGAAATCGTGTTTCAAGTTGAAATACGCCTTGGTACCATATCTCACCTAAAGTAAATGGTAGAATCAAACTTTAACCAAACGTAATGTTTGTACCTAGGGTAAAGTTAAAAAGTTTAAACAATTTTAAAATATTACTATATTTAGGCGAGTAAACGAAAAATGTTCATTTCAGACTCTAAAAACGTAGAAATCGTCTTTCAAGTTGAAATACGCCTTGTAAACGAAAAATGTTTATTTCAGACTCTAATAACGTAGAAATCGTGTTTCAAGTTGAAATACGCCTTGGGACCATATCTCACCTAAAGTAAATGGTAGAATCAAACTTTAACCAAACGTAATGTTTGTACCTAGGGTAAAGTTAAAAAGTTTAAACAATTTGAAAATATCACTATATTTAGGCGAGTAAACGAAAAATGTTCATTTCAGACTCTAAAAACGTAGAAATCGTGTTTCAAGTTGAAATACGCCTTGTAAACGAAAAATGTTTATTTCAGACTCTAATAACGTAGAAATCGTGTTTCAAGTTGAAATACGCCTTGGGACCATATCTCACCTAAAGTAAATGGTAGAATCAAACTTTAACCAAACGTAATGTTTGTACCTAGTATAAAGTTAAAAAGTTTAAACAATTTTAAAATATCACTATATTTAGGCGAGTAAACGAAAAATGTTCATTTCAGACTCTAAAAACGTAGAAATCGTGTTTCATGTTGAAATACGCCTTGTAAACGAAAAATGTTTATTTCAGACTCTAATAACGTAGAAATCGTGTTTCAAGTTGAAATACGCCTTGGGACCATATCTCACCTAAAGTAAATGGTAGAATCAAACTTTAACCAAACGTAATGTTTGTACCTAGTATAAAGTTAAAAAGTTTAAACAATTTGAAAATATCACTATATTTAGGCGAGTAAACGAAAAATGTTCATTTCAGACTCTAAAAACGTAGAAATCGTCTTTCAAGTTGAAATACGCCTTGTAAACGAAAAATGTTTATTTCAGACTCTAATAACGTAGAAATCGTGTTTCAAGTTGAAATACGCCTTGGGACCATATCTCACCTAAAGTAAATGGTAGAATCAAACTTTAACCAAACGTAATGTTTGTACCTAGGGTAAAGTTAAAAAGTTTAAACAATTTGAAAATATCACTATATTTAGGCGAGTAAACGAAAAATGTTCATTTCAGACTCTAAAAACGTAGAAATCGTGTTTCAAGTTGAAATACGCCTTGTAAACGAAAAATGTTTATTTCAGACTCTAATAACGTAGAAATCGTGTTTCAAGTTGAAATACGCCTTGGGACCATATCTCACCTAAAGTAAATGGTAGAATCAAACTTTAACCAAACGTAATGTTTGTACCTAGGGTAAAGTTAAAAAGTTTAAACAATTTGAAAATATCACTATATTTAGGCGAGTAAACGAAAAATGTTCGTCTCAGACTCTAAATACCGCAGAAATCGTGTTTCAAGTTGAAATACGCCTTGGTACCATATCTCACCTAAAGTAAATGGTAGAATCAAACTTTAACCAAACGTAATGTTTGTACCTAGGGTAAAGTTAAAAAGTTTAAACAATTTTAAAATATTACTATATTTAGGCGAGTAAACGAAAAATGTTCATTTCAGACTCTAAAAACGTAGAAATCGTCTTTCAAGTTGAAATACGCCTTGTAAACGAAAAATGTTTATTTCAGACTCTAATAACGTAGAAATCGTGTTTCAAGTTGAAATACGCCTTGGGACCATATCTCACCTAAAGTAAATGGTAGAATCAAACTTTAACCAAACGTAATGTTTGTACCTAGTATAAAGTTAAAAAGTTTAAACAATTTTAAAATATCACTATATTTAGGCGAGTAAACGAAAAATGTTCATTTCAGACTCTAAAAACGTAGAAATCGTCTTTCAAGTTGAAATACGCCTTGTAAACGAAAAATGTTTATTTCAGACTCTAATAACGTAGAAATCGTGTTTCAAGTTGAAATACGCCTTGGGACCATATCTCACCTAAAGTAAATGGTAGAATCAAACTTTAACCAAACGTAATGTTTGTACCTAGGGTAAAGTTAAAAAGTTTAAACAATTTGAAAATATCACTATATTTAGGCGAGTAAACGAAAAATGTTCATTTCAGACTCTAAAAACGTAGAAATCGTGTTTCAAGTTGAAATACGCCTTGTAAACGAAAAATGTTTATTTCAGACTCTAATAACGTAGAAATCGTGTTTCAAGTTGAAATACGCCTTGGGACCATATCTCACCTAAAGTAAATGGTAGAATCAAACTTTAACCAAACGTAATGTTTGTACCTAGGGTAAAGTTAAAAAGTTTAAACAATTTTAAAATATTACTATATTTAGGCGAGTAAACGAAAAATGTTCATTTCAGACTCTAAAAACGTAGAAATCGTCTTTCAAGTTGAAATACGCCTTGTAAACGAAAAATGTTTATTTCAGACTCTAATAACGTAGAAATCGTGTTTCAAGTTGAAATACGCCTTGGGACCATATCTCACCTAAAGTAAATGGTAGAATCAAACTTTAACCAAACGTAATGTTTGTACCTAGGGTAAAGTTAAAAAGTTTAAACAATTTGAAAATATCACTATATTTAGGCGAGTAAACGAAAAATGTTCATTTCAGACTCTAAAAACGTAGAAATCGTGTTTCAAGTTGAAATACGCCTTGTAAACGAAAAATGTTTATTTCAGACTCTAATAACGTAGAAATCGTGTTTCAAGTTGAAATACGCCTTGGGACCATATCTCACCTAAAGTAAATGGTAGAATCAAACTTTAACCAAACGTAATGTTTGTACCTAGGGTAAAGTTAAAAAGTTTAAACAATTTTAAAATATTACTATATTTAGGCGAGTAAACGAAAAATGTTCATTTCAGACTCTAAAAACGTAGAAATCGTCTTTCAAGTTGAAATACGCTTTGTAAACGAAAAATGTTTATTTCAGACTCTAATAACGTAGAAATCGTGTTTCAAGTTGAAATACGCCTTGGGACCATATCTCACCTAAAGTAAATGGTAGAATCAAACTTTAACCAAACGTAATGTTTGTACCTAGGGTAAAGTTAAAAAGTTTAAACAATTTGAAAATATCACTATATTTAGGCGAGTAAACGAAAAATGTTCATTTCAGACTCTAAAAACGTAGAAATCGTGTTTCAAGTTGAAATACGCCTTGTAAACGAAAAATGTTTATTTCAGACTCTAATAACGTAGAAATCGTGTTTCAAGTTGAAATACGCCTTGGGACCATATCTCACCTAAAGTAAATGGTAGAATCAAACTTTAACCAAACGTAATGTTTGTACCTAGGGTAAAGTTAAAAAGTTTAAACAATTTGAAAATATCACTATATTTAGGCGAGTAAACGAAAAATGTTCGTCTCAGACTCTAAAACCGCAGAAATCGTGTTTCAAGTTGAAATACGCCTTGGTACCATATCTCACCTAAAGTAAATGGTAGAATCAAACTTTAACCAAACGTAATGTTTGTACCTAGTATAAAGTTAAAAAGTTTAAACAATTTTAAAATATCACTATATTTAGGCGAGTAAACGAAAAATGTTCATTTCAGACTCTAAAAACGTAGAAATCGTGTTTCAAGTTGAAATACGCCTTGGAAACGAAAAATGTTTATTTCAGACTCTAATAACGTAGAAATCGTGTTTCACGTTGAAATACGCCTTGGGACCATATCTCACCTAAAGTAAATGGTAGAATCAAACTTTAACCAAACGTAATGTTTGTACCTAGGGTAAAGTTAAAAAGTTTAAACAATTTGAAAATATCACTATATTTAGGCGAGTAAACGAAAAATGTTCGTCTCAGACTCTAAAACCGCAGAAATCGTGTTTCAAGTTGAAATACGCCTTGGTACCATATCTCACCTAAAGTAAATGGTAGAATCAAACTTTAACCAAACGTAATGTTTGTACCTAGGGTAAAGTTAAAAAGTTTAAACAATTTTAAAATATTACTATATTTAGGCGAGTAAACGAAAAATGTTCATTTCAGACTCTAAAAACGTAGAAATCGTCTTTCAAGTTGAAATACGCCTTGTAAACGAAAAATGTTTATTTCAGACTCTAATAACGTAGAAATCGTGTTTCAAGTTGAAATACGCCTTGGGACCATATCTCACCTAAAGTAAATGGTAGAATCAAACTTTAACCAAACGTAATGTTTGTACCTAGGGTAAAGTTAAAAAGTTTAAACAATTTGAAAATATCACTATATTTAGGCGAGTAAACGAAAAATGTTCATTTCAGACTCTAAAAACGTAGAAATCGTGTTTCAAGTTGAAATACGCCTTGTAAACGAAAAATGTTTATTTCAGACTCTAATAACGTAGAAATCGTGTTTCAAGTTGAAATACGCCTTGGGACCATATCTCACCTAAAGTAAATGGTAGAATCAAACTTTAACCAAACGTAATGTTTGTACCTAGGGTAAAGTTAAAAAGTTTAAACAATTTGAAAATATCACTATATTTAGGCGAGTAAACGAAAAATGTTCGTCTCAGACTCTAAAACCGCAGAAATCGTGTTTCAAGTTGAAATACGCCTTGGTACCATATCTCACCTAAAGTAAATGGTAGAATCAAACTTTAACCAAACGTAATGTTTGTACCTAGGGTAAAGTTAAAAAGTTTAAACAATTTTAAAATATTACTATATTTAGGCGAGTAAACGAAAAATGTTCATTTCAGACTCTAAAAACGTAGAAATCGTCTTTCAAGTTGAAATACGCCTTGTAAACGAAAAATTTTTATTTCAGACTCTAATAACGTAGAAATCGTGTTTCAAGTTGAAATACGCCTTGGGACCATATCTCACCTAAAGTAAATGGTAGAATCATACTTTAACCAAACGTAATGTTTGTACCTAGTATAAAGTTAAAAAGTTTAAACAATTTTAAAATATCACTATATTTAGGCGAGTAAACGAAAAATGTTCATTTCAGACTCTAAAAACGTAGAAATCGTCTTTCAAGTTGAAATACGCCTTGTAAACGAAAAATGTTTATTTCAGACTCTAATAACGTAGAAATCGTGTTTCAAGTTGAAATACGCCTTGGGACCATATCTCACCTAAAGTAAATGGTAGAATCAAACTTTAACCAAACGTAATGTTTGTAACTAGGGTAAAGTTAAAAAGTTTAAACAATTTGAAAATATCACTATATTTAGGCGAGTAAACGAAAAATGTTCATTTCAGACTCTAAAAACGTAGAAATCGTGTTTCAAGTAGAAATACGCCTTGTAAACGAAAAATGTTTATTTCAGACTCTAATAACGTAGAAATCGTGTTTCAAGTTGAAATACGCCTTGGGACCATATCTCACCTAAAGTAAATGGTAGAATCAAACTTTAACCAAACGTAATGTTTGTACCTAGGGTAAAGTTAAAAAGTTTAAAAAATTTGAAAATATCACTATATTTAGGCGAGTAAACGAAAAATGTTCATTTCAGACTCTAAAAACGTAGAAATCGTGTTTCAAGTTGAAATACGCCTTGTAAACGAAAAATGTTTATTTCAGACTCTAATAACGTAGAAATCGTGTTTCAAGTTGAAATACGCCTTGGGACCATATCTCACCTAAAGTAAATGGTAGAATCAAACTTTAACCAAACGTAATGTTTGTACCTAGTATAAAGTTAAAAAGTTTAAACAATTTTAAAATATCACTATATTTAGGCGAGTAAACGAAAAATGTTCATTTCAGACTCTAAAAACGTAGAAATCGTGTTTCATGTTGAAATACGCCTTGTAAACGAAAAATGTTTATTTCAGACTCTAATAACGTAGAAATCGTGTTTCAAGTTGAAATACGCCTTGGGACCATATCTCACCTAAAGTAAATGGTAGAATCAAACTTTAACCAAACGTAATGTTTGTACCTAGGGTAAAGTTAAAAAGTTTAAACAATTTGAAAATATCACTATATTTAGGCGAGTAAACGAAAAATGTTCATTTCAGACTCTAAAAACGTAGAAATCGTCTTTCAAGTTGAAATACGCCTTGTAAACGAAAAATGTTTATTTCAGACTCTAATAACGTAGAAATCGTGTTTCAAGTTGAAATACGCCTTGGGACCATATCTCACCTAAAGTAAATGGTAGAATCAAACTTTAACCAAACGTAATGTTTGTACCTAGGGTAAAGTTAAAAAGTTTAAACAATTTGAAAATATCACTATATTTAGGCGAGTAAACGAAAAATGTTCATTTCAGACTCTAAAAACGTAGAAATCGTGTTTCAAGTTGAAATACGCCTTGTAAACGAAAAATGTTTATTTCAGACTCTAATAACGTAGAAATCGTGTTTCAAGTTGAAATACGCCTTGGGACCATATCTCACCTAAAGTAAATGGTAGAATCAAACTTTAACCAAACGTAATGTTTGTACCTAGGGTAAAGTTAAAAAGTTTAAACAATTTGAAAATATCACTATATTTAGGCGAGTAAACGAAAAATGTTCGTCTCAGACTCTAAATACCGCAGAAATCGTGTTTCAAGTTGAAATACGCCTTGGTACCATATCTCACCTAAAGTAAATGGTAGAATCAAACTTTAACCAAACGTAATGTTTGTACCTAGGGTAAAGTTAAAAAGTTTAAACAATTTTAAAATATTACTATATTTAGGCGAGTAAACGAAAAATGTTCATTTCAGACTCTAAAAACGTAGAAATCGTCTTTCAAGTTGAAATACGCCTTGTAAACGAAAAATGTTTATTTCAGACTCTAATAACGTAGAAATCGTGTTTCAAGTTGAAATACGCCTTGGGACCATATCTCACCTAAAGTAAATGGTAGAATCAAACTTTAACCAAACGTAATGTTTGTACCTAGTATAAAGTTAAAAAGTTTAAACAATTTGAAAATATCACTATATTTAGGCGAGTAAACGAAAAATGTTCATTTCAGACTCTAAAAACGTAGAAATCGTCTTTCAAGTTGAAATACGCCTTGTAAACGAAAAATGTTTATTTCAGACTCTAATAACGTAGAAATCGTGTTTCAAGTTGAAATACGCCTTGGGACCATATCTCACCTAAAGTAAATGATAGAATCAAACTTTAACCAAACGTAATGTTTGTACCTAGGGTAAAGTTAAAAAGTTTAAACAATTTTAAAATATCACTATATTTAGGCGTGTAAACGAAAAATGTTCGTCTCAGACTCTAAAACCGCAGAAATCGTGTTTCAAGTTGAAATACGCCTTGGTACTATATCTCACCTAAAGTAAATGGTAGAATCAAACTTTAACCAAACGTAATGTTTGTACCTAGTATAAAGTTAAAAAGTTTAAACAATTTTAAAATATCACTATATTTAGGCGAGTAAACGAAAAATGTTCATTTCAGACTCTAAAAACGTAGAAATCGTCTTTCAAGTTGAAATACGCCTTGTAAACGAAAAATGTTTATTTCAGACTCTAATAACGTAGAAATCGTGTTTCAAGTTGAAATACGCCTTGGGACCATATCTCACCTAAAGTAAATGATAGAATCAAACTTTAACCAAACGTAATGTTTGTACCTAGGGTAAAGTTAAAAAGTTTAAACAATTTTAAAATATCACTATATTTAGGCGTGTAAACGAAAAATGTTCGTCTCAGACTCTAAAACCGCAGAAATCGTGTTTCAAGTTGAAATACGCCTTGGTACCATATCTCACCTAAAGTAAATGGTAGAATCAAACTTTAACCAAACGTAATGTTTGTACCTAGGGTAAAGTTAAAAAGTTTAAACAATTTTAAAATATTACTATATTTAGGCGAGTAAACGAAAAATGTTCATTTCAGACTCTAAAAACGTAGAAATCGTCTTTCAAGTTGAAATACGCCTTGTAAACGAAAAATGTTTATTTCAGACTCTAATAACGTAGAAATCGTGTTTCAAGTTGAAATACGCCTTGGGACCATATCTCACCTAAAGTAAATGGTAGAATCAAACTTTAACCAAACGTAATGTTTGTACCTAGGGTAAAGTTAAAAAGTTTTAACAATTTGAAAATATCACTATATTTAGGCGAGTAAACGAAAAATGTTCATTTCAGACTCTAAAAACGTAGAAATCGTGTTTCAAGTTGAAATACGCCTTGTAAACGAAAAATGTTTATTTCAGACTCTAATAACGTAGAAATCGTGTTTCAAGTTGAAATACGCCTTGGGACCATATCTCACCTAAAGTAAATGGTAGAATCAAACTTTAACCAAACGTAATGTTTGTACCTAGTATAAAGTTAAAAAGTTTAAACAATTTTAAAATATCACTATATTTAGGCGAGTAAACGAAAAATGTTCATTTCAGACTCTAAAAACGTAGAAATCGTGTTTCAAGTTGAAATACGCCTTGTAAACGAAAAATGTTTATTTCAGACTCTAATAACGTAGAAATCGTGTTTCACGTTGAAATACGCCTTGGGACCATATCTCACCTAAAGTAAATGGTAGAATCAAACTTTAACCAAACGTAATGTTTGTACCTAGGGTAAAGTTAAAAAGTTTAAACAATTTTAAAATATTACTATATTTAGGCGAGTATTCGAAAAATGTTCATTTCAGACTCTAAAAACGTAGAAATCGTCTTTCAAGTTGAAATACGCCTTGTAAACGAAAAATGTTTATTTCAGACTCTAATAACGTAGAAATCGTGTTTCAAGTTGAAATACGCCTTGGGACCATATCTCACCTAAAGTAAATGGTAGAATCAAACTTTAACCAAACGTAATGTTTGTACCTAGGGTAAAGTTAAAAAGTTTAAACAATTTGAAAATATCACTATATTTAGGCGAGTAAACGAAAAATGTTCATTTCAGACTCTAAAAACGTAGAAATCGTGTTTCAAGTTGAAATACGCCTTGTAAACGAAAAATGTTTATTTCAGACTCTAATAACGTAGAAATCGTGTTTCAAGTTGAAATACGCCTTGGGACCATATCTCACCTAAAGTAAATGGTAGAATCAAACTTTAACCAAACGTAATGTTTGTACCTAGGGTAAAGTTAAAAAGTTTAAACAATTTGAAAATATCACTATATTTAGGCGAGTAAACGAAAAATGTTCGTCTCAGACTCTAAAACCGCAGAAATCGTGTTTCAAGTTGAAATACGCCTTGGTACCATATCTCACCTAAAGTAAATGGTAGAATCAAACTTTAACCAAACGTAATGTTTGTACCTAGGGTAAAGTTAAAAAGTTTAAACAATTTTAAAATATTACTATATTTAGGCGAGTATTCGAAAAATGTTCATTTCAGACTCTAAAAACGTAGAAATCGTCTTTCAAGTTGAAATACGCCTTGTAAACGAAAAATGTTTATTTCAGACTCTAATAACGTAGAAATCGTGTTTCAAGTTGAAATACGCCTTGGGACCATATCTCACCTAAAGTAAATGGTAGAATCAAACTTTAACCAAACGTAATGTTTGTACCTAGTATAAAGTTAAAAAGTTTAAACAATTTTAAAATATCACTATATTTAGGCGAGTAAACGAAAAATGTTCATTTCAGACTCTAAAAACGTAGAAATCGTCTTTCAAGTTGAAATACGCCTTGTAAACGAAAAATGTTTATTTCAGACTCTAATAACGTAGAAATCGTGTTTCAAGTTGAAATACGCCTTGGGACCATATCTCACCTAAAGTAAATGGTAGAATCAAACTTTAACCAAACGTAATGTTTGTACCTAGGGTAAAGTTAAAAAGTTTAAACAATTTGAAAATATCACTATATTTAGGCGAGTAAACGAAAAATGTTCATTTCAGACTCTAAAAACGTAGAAATCGTGTTTCAAGTAGAAATACGCCTTGTAAACGAAAAATGTTTATTTCAGACTCTAATAACGTAGAAATCGTGTTTCAAGTTGAAATACGCCTTGGGACCATATCTCACCTAAAGTAAATGGTAGAATCAAACTTTAACCAAACGTAATGTTTGTACCTAGGGTAAAGTTAAAAAGTTTAAACAATTTGAAAATATCACTATATTTAGGCGAGTAAACGAAAAATGTTCGTCTCAGACTCTAAAACCGCAGAAATCGTGTTTCAAGTTGAAATACGCCTTGGTACCATATCTCACCTAAAGTAAATGGTAGAATCAAACTTTAACCAAACGTAATGTTTGTACCTAGGGTAAAGTTAAAAAGTTTAAACAATTTTAAAATATTACTATATTTAGGCGAGTAAACGAAAAATGTTCATTTCAGACTCTAAAAACGTAGAAATCGTCTTTCAAGTTGAAATACGCCTTGTAAACGAAAAATGTTTATTTCAGACTCTAATAACGTAGAAATCGTGTTTCAAGTTGAAATACGCCTTGGGACCATATCTCACCTAAAGTAAATGGTAGAATCAAACTTTAACCAAACGTAATGTTTGTACCTAGGGTAAAGTTAAAAAGTTTAAACAATTTGAAAATATCACTATATTTAGGCGAGTAAACGAAAAATGTTCATTTCAGACTCTAAAAACGTAGAAATCGTGTTTCAAGTTGAAATACGCCTTGTAAACGAAAAATGTTTATTTCAGACTCTAATAACGTAGAAATCGTGTTTCAAGTTGAAATACGCCTTGGGACCATATCTCACCTAAAGTAAATGGTAGAATCAAACTTTAACCAAACGTAATGTTTGTACCTAGTATAAAGTTAAAAAGTTTAAACAATTTGAAAATATCACTATATTTAGGCGAGTAAACGAAAAATGTTCATTTCAGACTCTAAAAACGTAGAAATCGTCTTTCAAGTTGAAATACGCCTTGTAAACGAAAAATGTTTATTTCAGACTCTAATAACGTAGAAATCGTGTTTCAAGTTGAAATACGCCTTGGGACCATATCTCACCTAAAGTAAATGGTAGAATCAAACTTTAACCAAACGTAATGTTTGTACCTAGGGTAAAGTTAAAAAGTTTAAACAATTTGAAAATATCACTATATTTAGGCGAGTAAACGAAAAATGTTCATTTCAGACTCTAAAAACGTAGAAATCGTCTTTCAAGTTGAAATACGCCTTGTAAACGAAAAATGTTTATTTCAGACTCTAATAACGTAGAAATCGTGTTTCAAGTTGAAATACGCCTTGGGACCATATCTCACCTAAAGTAAATGGTAGAATCAAACTTTAACCAAACGTATTGTTTGTACCTAGGGTAAAGTTAAAAAGTTTAAACAATTTTAAAATATCACTATATTTAGGCGAGTAAACGAAAAATGTTCATTTCAGACTCTAAAAACGTAGAAATCGTCTTTCAAGTTGAAATACGCCTTGTAAACGAAAAATGTTTATTTCAGACTCTAATAACGTAGAAATCGTGTTTCAAGTTGAAATACGCCTTGGGACCATATCTCACCTAAAGTAAATGGTAGAATCAAACTTTAACCAAACGTAATGTTTGTACCTAGGGTAAAGTTAAAAAGTTTAAACAATTTGAAAATATCACTATATTTAGGCGAGTAAACGAAAAATGTTCATTTCAGACTCTAAAAACGTAGAAATCGTGTTTCAAGTTGAAATACGCCTTGTAAACGAAAAATGTTTATTTCAGACTCTAATAACGTAGAAATCGTGTTTCAAGTTGAAATACGCCTTGGGACCATATCTCACCTAAAGTAAATGGTAGAATCAAACTTTAACCAAACGTAATGTTTGTACCTAGGGTAAAGTTAAAAAGTTTAAACAATTTGAAAATATCACTATATTTAGGCGAGTAAACGAAAATTGTTCGTCTCAGACTCTAAAACCGCAGAAATCGTGTTTCAAGTTGAAATACGCCTTGGTACCATATCTCACCTAAAGTAAATGGTAGAATCAAACTTTAACCAAACGTAATGTTTGTACCTAGTATAAAGTTAAAAAGTTTAAACAATTTTAAAATATCACTATATTTAGGCGAGTAAACGAAAAATGTTCATTTCAGACTCTAAAAACGTAGAAATCGTGTTTCAAGTTGAAATACGCCTTGTAAACGAAAAATGTTTATTTCAGACTCTAATAACGTAGAAATCGTGTTTCAAGTTGAAATACGCCTTGGGACCATATCTCACCTAAAGTAAATGGTAGAATCAAACTTTAACCAAACGTAATGTTTGTACCTAGGGTAAAGTTAAAAAGTTTAAACAATTTGAAAATATCACTATATTTAGGCGAGTAAACGAAAAATGTTCGTCTCAGACTCTAAAACCGCAGAAATCGTGTTTCAAGTTGAAATACGCCTTGGTACCATATCTCACCTAAAGTAAATGGTAGAATCAAACTTTAACCAAACGTAATGTTTGTACCTAGGGTAAAGTTAAAAAGTTTAAACAATTTTAAAATATTACTATATTTAGGCGAGTAAACGAAAAATGTTCATTTCAGACTCTAAAAACGTAGAAATCGTCTTTCAAGTTGAAATACGCCTTGTAAACGAAAAATGTTTATTTCAGACTCTAATAACGTAGAAATCGTGTTTCAAGTTGAAATACGCCTTGGGACCATATCTCACCTAAAGTAAATGGTAGAATCAAACTTTAACCAAACGTAATGTTTGTACCTAGGGTAAAGTTAAAAAGTTTAAACAATTTGAAAATATCACTATATTTAGGCGAGTAAACGAAAAATGTTCATTTCAGACTCTAAAAACGTAGAAATCGTGTTTCAAGTTGAAATACGCCTTGTAAACGAAAAATGTTTATTTCAGACTCTAATAACGTAGAAATCGTGTTTCAAGTTGAAATACGCCTTGGGACCATATCTCACCTAAAGTAAATGGTAGAATCAAACTTTAACCAAACGTAATGTTTGTACCTAGGGTAAAGTTAAAAAGTTTAAACAATTTGAAAATATCACTATATTTAGGCGAGTAAACGAAAAATGTTCGTCTCAGACTCTAAAACCGCAGAAATCGTGTTTCAAGTTGAAATACGCCTTGGTACCATATCTCACCTAAAGTAAATGGTAGAATCAAACTTTAACCAAACGTAATGTTTGTACCTAGGGTAAAGTTAAAAAGTTTAAACAATTTTAAAATATTACTATATTTAGGCGAGTAAACGAAAAATGTTCATTTCAGACTCTAAAAACGTAGAAATCGTCTTTCAAGTTGAAATACGCCTTGTAAACGAAAAATGTTTATTTCAGACTCTAATAACGTAGAAATCGTGTTTCAAGTTGAAATACGCCTTGGGACCATATCTCACCTAAAGTAAATGGTAGAATCAAACTTTAACCAAACGTAATGTTTGTACCTAGTATAAAGTTAAAAAGTTTAAACAATTTTAAAATATCACTATATTTAGGCGAGTAAACGAAAAATGTTCATTTCAGACTCTAAAAACGTAGAAATCGTCTTTCAAGTTGAAATACGCCTTGTAAACGAAAAATGTTTATTTCAGACTCTAATAACGTAGAAATCGTGTTTCAAGTTGAAATACGCCTTGGGACCATATCTCACCTAAAGTAAATGGTAGAATCAAACTTTAACCAAACGTAATGTTTGTACCTAGGGTAAAGTTAAAAAGTTTAAACAATTTGAAAATATCACTATATTTAGGCGAGTAAACGAAAAATGTTCATTTCAGACTCTAAAAACGTAGAAATCGTGTTTCAAGTAGAAATACGCCTTGTAAACGAAAAATGTTTATTTCAGACTCTAATAACGTAGAAATCGTGTTTCAAGTTGAAATACGCCTTGGGACCATATCTCACCTAAAGTAAATGGTAGAATCAAACTTTAACCAAACGTAATGTTTGTACCTAGGGTAAAGTTAAAAAGTTTAAACAATTTGAAAATATCACTATATTTAGGCGAGTAAACGAAAAATGTTCGTCTCAGACTCTAAAACCGCAGAAATCGTGTTTCAAGTTGAAATACGCCTTGGTACCATATCTCACCTAAAGTAAATGGTAGAATCAAACTTTAACCAAACGTAATGTTTGTACCTAGGGTAAAGTTAAAAAGTTTAAACAATTTGAAAATATTACTATATTTAGGCGAGTAAACGAAAAATGTTCATTTCAGACTCTAAAAACGTAGAAATCGTCTTTCAAGTTGAAATACGCCTTGTAAACGAAAAATGTTTATTTCAGACTCTAATAACGTAGAAATCGTGTTTCAAGTTGAAATACGCCTTGGGACCATATCTCACCTAAAGTAAATGGTAGAATCAAACTTTAACCAAACGTAATGTTTGTACCTAGGGTAAAGTTAAAAAGTTTAAACAATTTGAAAATATCACTATATTTAGGCGAGTAAACGAAAAATGTTCATTTCAGACTCTAAAAACGTAGAAATCGTGTTTCAAGTTGAAATACGCCTTGTAAACGAAAAATGTTTATTTCAGACTCTAATAACGTAGAAATCGTGTTTCAAGTTGAAATACGCCTTGGGACCATATCTCACCTAAAGTAAATGGTAGAATCAAACTTTAACCAAACGTAATGTTTGTACCTAGGGTAAAGTTAAAAAGTTTAAACAATTTGAAAATATCACTATATTTAGGCGAGTAAACGAAAAATGTTCGTCTCAGACTCTAAAACCGCAGAAATCGTGTTTCAAGTTGAAATACGCCTTGGTACCATATCTCACCTAAAGTAAATGGTAGAATCAAACTTTAACCAAACGTAATGTTTGTACCTAGGGTAAAGTTAAAAAGTTTAAACAATTTTAAAATATTACTATATTTAGGCGAGTAAACGAAAAATGTTCATTTCAGACTCTAAAAACGTAGAAATCGTCTTTCAAGTTGAAATACGCCTTGTAAACGAAAAATTTTTATTTCAGACTCTAATAACGTAGAAATCGTGTTTCAAGTTGAAATACGCCTTGGGACCATATCTCACCTAAAGTAAATGGTAGAATCAAACTTTAACCAAACGTAATGTTTGTACCTAGTATAAAGTTAAAAAGTTTAAACAATTTTAAAATATCACTATATTTAGGCGAGTAAACGAAAAATGTTCATTTCAGACTCTAAAAACGTAGAAATCGTCTTTCAAGTTGAAATACGCCTTGTAAACGAAAAATGTTTATTTCAGACTAATAACGTAGAAATCGTGTTTCAAGTTGAAATACGCCTTGGGACCATATCTCACCTAAAGTAAATGGTAGAATCAAACTTTAACCAAACGTAATGTTTGTACCTAGGGTAAAGTTAAAAAGTTTAAACAATTTGAAAATATCACTATATTTAGGCGAGTAAACGAAAAATGTTCATTTCAGACTCTAAAAACGTAGAAATCGTGTTTCAAGTAGAAATACGCCTTGTAAACGAAAAATGTTTATTTCAGACTCTAATAACGTAGAAATCGTGTTTCAAGTTGAAATACGCCTTGGGACCATATCTCACCTAAAGTAAATGGTAGAATCAAACTTTAACCAAACGTAATGTTTGTACCTAGTATAAAGTTAAAAAGTTTAAACAATTTGAAAATATCACTATATTTAGGCGAGTAAACGAAAAATGTTCGTCTCAGACTCTAAAACCGCAGAAATCGTGTTTCAAGTTGAAATACGCCTTGGTACCATATCTCACCTAAAGTAAATGGTAGAATCAAACTTTAACCAAACGTAATGTTTGTACCTAGGGTAAAGTTAAAAAGTTTAAACAATTTTAAAATATTACTATATTTAGGCGAGTAAACGAAAAATGTTCATTTCAGACTCTAAAAACGTAGAAATCGTCTTTCAAGTTGAAATACGCCTTGTAAACGAAAAATGTTTATTTCAGACTCTAATAACGTAGAAATCGTGTTTCAAGTTGAAATACGCCTTGGGACCATATCTCACCTAAAGTAAATGGTAGAATCAAACTTTAACCAAACGTAATGTTTGTACCTAGGGTAAAGTTAAAAAGTTTAAACAATTTGAAAATATCACTATATTTAGGCGAGTAAACGAAAAATGTTCATTTCAGACTCTAAAAACGTAGAAATCGTGTTTCAAGTTGAAATACGCCTTGTAAACGAAAAATGTTTATTTCAGACTCTAATAACGTAGAAATCGTGTTTCAAGTTGAAATACGCCTTGGGACCATATCTCACCTAAAGTAAATGGTAGAATCAAACTTTAACCAAACGTAATGTTTGTACCTAGGGTAAAGTTAAAAAGTTTAAACAATTTGAAAATATCACTATATTTAGGCGAGTAAACGAAAAATGTTCGTCTCAGACTCTAAAACCGCAGAAATCGTGTTTCAAGTTGAAATACGCCTTGGTACCATATCTCACCTAAAGTAAATGGTAGAATCAAACTTTAACCAAACGTAATGTTTGTACCTAGGGTAAAGTTAAAAAGTTTAAACAATTTTAAAATATTACTATATTTAGGCGAGTAAACGAAAAATGTTCATTTCAGACTCTAAAAACGTAGAAATCGTCTTTCAAGTTGAAATACGCCTTGTAAACGAAAAATGTTTATTTCAGACTCTAATAACGTAGAAATCGTGTTTCAAGTTGAAATACGCCTTGGGACCATATCTCACCTAAAGTAAATGGTAGAATCAAACTTTAACCAAACGTAATGTTTGTACCTAGTATAAAGTTAAAAAGTTTAAACAATTTTAAAATATCACTATATTTAGGCGAGTAAACGAAAAATGTTCATTTCAGACTCTAAAAACGTAGAAATCGTCTTTCAAGTTGAAATACGCCTTGTAAACGAAAAATGTTTATTTCAGACTCTAATAACGTAGAAATCGTGTTTCAAGTTGAAATACGCCTTGGGACCATATCTCACCTAAAGTAAATGGTAGAATCAAACTTTAACCAAACGTAATGTTTGTACCTAGGGTAAAGTTAAAAAGTTTAAACAATTTGAAAATATCACTATATTTAGGCGAGTAAACGAAAAATGTTCATTTCAGACTCTAAAAACGTAGAAATCGTGTTTCAAGTAGAAATACGCCTTGTAAACGAAAAATGTTTATTTCAGACTCTAATAACGTAGAAATCGTGTTTCAAGTTGAAAT
Organism: Pterostichus niger; assembly: GCA_947425015.1. Lineage (NCBI taxonomy): Eukaryota > Metazoa > Arthropoda > Insecta > Coleoptera > Carabidae > Pterostichus > Pterostichus niger. The sequence continues at coordinate 20,931,843 of OX380346.1, read as the reverse complement.
ACGCCTTGGGACCATATCTCACCTAAAGTAAATGGTAGAATCAAACTTTAACCAAACGTAATGTTTGTACCTAGGGTAAAGTTAAAAAGTTTAAACAATTTGAAAATATCACTATATTTAGGCGAGTAAACGAAAAATGTTCGTCTCAGACTCTAAAACCGCAGAAATCGTGTTTCAAGTTGAAATACGCCTTGGTACCATATCTCACCTAAAGTAAATGGTAGAATCAAACTTTAACCAAACGTAATGTTTGTACCTAGGGTAAAGTTAAAAAGTTTAAACAATTTGAAAATATTACTATATTTAGGCGAGTAAACGAAAAATGTTCATTTCAGACTCTAAAAACGTAGAAATCGTCTTTCAAGTTGAAATACGCCTTGTAAACGAAAAATGTTTATTTCAGACTCTAATAACGTAGAAATCGTGTTTCAAGTTGAAATACGCCTTGGGACCATATCTCACCTAAAGTAAATGGTAGAATCAAACTTTAACCAAACGTAATGTTTGTACCTAGGGTAAAGTTAAAAAGTTTAAACAATTTGAAAATATCACTATATTTAGGCGAGTAAACGAAAAATGTTCATTTCAGACTCTAAAAACGTAGAAATCGTGTTTCAAGTTGAAATACGCCTTGTAAACGAAAAATGTTTATTTCAGACTCTAATAACGTAGAAATCGTGTTTCAAGTTGAAATACGCCTTGGGACCATATCTCACCTAAAGTAAATGGTAGAATCAAACTTTAACCAAACGTAATGTTTGTACCTAGGGTAAAGTTAAAAAGTTTAAACAATTTGAAAATATCACTATATTTAGGCGAGTAAACGAAAAATGTTCGTCTCAGACTCTAAAACCGCAGAAATCGTGTTTCAAGTTGAAATACGCCTTGGTACCATATCTCACCTAAAGTAAATGGTAGAATCAAACTTTAACCAAACGTAATGTTTGTACCTAGGGTAAAGTTAAAAAGTTTAAACAATTTTAAAATATTACTATATTTAGGCGAGTAAACGAAAAATGTTCATTTCAGACTCTAAAAACGTAGAAATCGTCTTTCAAGTTGAAATACGCCTTGTAAACGAAAAATTTTTATTTCAGACTCTAATAACGTAGAAATCGTGTTTCAAGTCGAAATACGCCTTGGGACCATATCTCACCTAAAGTAAATGGTAGAATCAAACTTTAACCAAACGTAATGTTTGTACCTAGTATAAAGTTAAAAAGTTTAAACAATTTTAAAATATCACTATATTTAGGCGAGTAAACGAAAAATGTTCATTTCAGACTCTAAAAACGTAGAAATCGTCTTTCAAGTTGAAATACGCCTTGTAAACGAAAAATGTTTATTTCAGACTAATAACGTAGAAATCGTGTTTCAAGTTGAAATACGCCTTGGGACCATATCTCACCTAAAGTAAATGGTAGAATCAAACTTTAACCAAACGTAATGTTTGTACCTAGGGTAAAGTTAAAAAGTTTAAACAATTTGAAAATATCACTATATTTAGGCGAGTAAACGAAAAATGTTCATTTCAGACTCTAAAAACGTAGAAATCGTGTTTCAAGTAGAAATACGCCTTGTAAACGAAAAATGTTTATTTCAGACTCTAATAACGTAGAAATCGTGTTTCAAGTTGAAATACGCCTTGGGACCATATCTCACCTAAAGTAAATGGTAGAATCAAACTTTAACCAAACGTAATGTTTGTACCTAGGGTAAAGTTAAAAAGTTTAAACAATTTGAAAATATCACTATATTTAGGCGAGTAAACGAAAAATGTTCGTCTCAGACTCTAAAACCGCAGAAATCGTGTTTCAAGTTGAAATACGCCTTGGTACCATATCTCACCTAAAGTAAATGGTAGAATCAAACTTTAACCAAACGTAATGTTTGTACCTAGGGTAAAGTTAAAAAGTTTAAACAATTTTAAAATATTACTATATTTAGGCGAGTAAACGAAAAATGTTCATTTCAGACTCTAAAAACGTAGAAATCGTCTTTCAAGTTGAAATACGCCTTGTAAACGAAAAATGTTTATTTCAGACTCTAATAACGTAGAAATCGTGTTTCAAGTTGAAATACGCCTTGGGACCATATCTCACCTAAAGTAAATGGTAGAATCAAACTTTAACCAAACGTAATGTTTGTACCTAGGGTAAAGTTAAAAAGTTTAAACAATTTGAAAATATCACTATATTTAGGCGAGTAAACGAAAAATGTTCATTTCAGACTCTAAAAACGTAGAAATCGTGTTTCAAGTTGAAATACGCCTTGTAAACGAAAAATGTTTATTTCAGACTCTAATAACGTAGAAATCGTGTTTCAAGTTGAAATACGCCTTGGGACCATATCTCACCTAAAGTAAATGGTAGAATCAAACTTTAACCAAACGTAATGTTTGTACCTAGTATAAAGTTAAAAAGTTTAAACAATTTTAAAATATCACTATATTTAGGCGAGTAAACGAAAAATGTTCATTTCAGACTCTAAAAACGTAGAAATCGTGTTTCATGTTGAAATACGCCTTGTAAACGAAAAATGTTTATTTCAGACTCTAATAACGTAGAAATCGTGTTTCAAGTTGAAATACGCCTTGGGACCATATCTCACCTAAAGTAAATGGTAGAATCAAACTTTAACCAAACGTAATGTTTGTACCTAGTATAAAGTTAAAAAGTTTAAACAATTTGAAAATATCACTATATTTAGGCGAGTAAACGAAAAATGTTCATTTCAGACTCTAAAAACGTAGAAATCGTCTTTCAAGTTGAAATACGCCTTGTAAACGAAAAATGTTTATTTCAGACTCTAATAACGTAGAAATCGTGTTTCAAGTTGAAATACGCCTTGGGACCATATCTCACCTAAAGTAAATGGTAGAATCAAACTTTAACCAAACGTAATGTTTGTACCTAGGGTAAAGTTAAAAAGTTTAAACAATTTTAAAATATCACTATATTTAGGCGTGTAAACGAAAAATGGTCGTCTCAGACTCTAAAACCGCAGAAATCGTGTTTCAAGTTGAAATACGCCTTGGTACCATATCTCACCTAAAGTAAATGGTAGAATCAAACTTTAACCAAACGTAATGTTTGTACCTAGTATAAAGTTAAAAAGTTTAAACAATCTTAAAATATCACTATATTTAGGCGAGTAAACGAAAAATGTTCATTTCAGACTCTAAAAACGTAGAAATCGTGTTTCAAGTTGAAAACGCCTTGTAAACGAAAAATGTTTATTTCAGACTCTAATAACGTAGAAATCGTGTTTCAAGTTGAAATACGCCTTGGGACCATATCTCACCTAAAGTAAATGGTAGAATCAAACTTTAACCAAACGTAATGTTTGTACCTAGGGTAAAGTTAAAAAGTTTAAACAATTTGAAAATATCACTATATTTAGGCGAGTAAACGAAAAATGTTCGTCTCAGACTCTAAAACCGCAGAAATCGTGTTTCAAGTTGAAATACGCCTTGGTACCATATCTCACCTAAAGTAAATGGTAGAATCAAACTTTAACCAAACGTAATGTTTGTACCTAGGGTAAAGTTAAAAAGTTTAAACAATTTTAAAATATTACTATATTTAGGCGAGTAAACGAAAAATGTTCATTTCAGACTCTAAAAACGTAGAAATCGTCTTTCAAGTTGAAATACGCCTTGTAAACGAAAAATGTTTATTTCAGACTCTAATAACGTAGAAATCGTGTTTCAAGTTGAAATACGCCTTGGGACCATATCTCACCTAAAGTAAATGGTAGAATCAAACTTTAACCAAACGTAATGTTTGTACCTAGTATAAAGTTAAAAAGTTTAAACAATTTTAAAATATCACTATATTTAGGCGAGTAAACGAAAAATGTTCATTTCAGATTCTAAAAACGTAGAAATCGTCTTTCAAGTTGAAATACGCCTTGTAAACGAAAAATGTTTATTTCAGACTCTAATAACGTAGAAATCGTGTTTCAAGTTGAAATACGCCTTGGGACCATATCTCACCTAAAGTAAATGGTAGAATCAAACTTTAACCAAACGTAATGTTTGTACCTAGTATAAAGTTAAAAAGTTTAAACAATTTGAAAATATCACTATATTTAGGCGAGTAAACGAAAAATGTTCATTTCAGACTCTAAAAACGTAGAAATCGTCTTTCAAGTTGAAATACGCCTTGTAAACGAAAAATGTTTATTTCAGACTCTAATAACGTAGAAATCGTGTTTCAAGTTGAAATACGCCTTGGGACCATATCTCACCTAAAGTAAATGGTAGAATCAAACTTTAACCAAACGTATTGTTTGTACCTAGGGTAAAGTTAAAAAGTTTAAACAATTTGAAAATATCACTATATTTAGGCGAGTAAACGAAAAATGTTCGTCTCAGACTCTAAAACCGCAGAAATCGTGTTTCAAGTTGAAATACGCCTTGGTACCATATCTCACCTAAAGTAAATGGTAGAATCAAACTTTAACCAAACGTAATGTTTGTACCTAGGGTAAAGTTAAAAAGTTTAAACAATTTTAAAATATTACTATATTTAGGCGAGTAAACGAAAAATGTTCATTTCAGACTCTAATAACGTAGAAATCGTGTTTCAAGTTGAAATACGCCTTGGGACCATATCTCACCTAAAGTAAATGGTAGAATCAAACTTTAACCAAACGTAATGTTTGTACCTAGTATAAAGTTAAAAAGTTTAAACAATTTTAAAATATCACTATATTTAGGCGAGTAAACGAAAAATGTTCATTTCAGACTCTAAAAACGTAGAAATCGTCTTTCAAGTTGAAATACGCCTTGTAAACGAAAAATGTTTATTTCAGACTCTAATAACGTAGAAATCGTGTTTCAAGTTGAAATACGCCTTGGGACCATATCTCACCTAAAGTAAATGGTAGAATCAAACTTTAACCAAACGTAATGTTTGTACCTAGGGTAAAGTTAAAAAGTTTAAACAATTTGAAAATATCACTATATTTAGGCGAGTAAACGAAAAATGTTCATTTCAGACTCTAAAAACGTAGAAATCGTGTTTCAAGTTGAAATACGCCTTGTAAACGAAAAATGTTTATTTCAGACTCTAATAACGTAGAAATCGTGTTTCAAGTTGAAATACGCCTTGGGACCATATCTCACCTAAAGTAAATGGTAGAATCAAACTTTAACCAAACGTAATGTTTGTACCTAGGGTAAAGTTAAAAAGTTTAAACAATTTGAAAATATCACTATATTTAGGCGAGTAAACGAAAAATGTTCGTCTCAGACTCTAAAACCGCAGAAATCGTGTTTCAAGTTGAAATACGCCTTGGTACCATATCTCACCTAAAGTAAATGGTAGAATCAAACTTTAACCAAACGTAATGTTTGTACCTAGTATAAAGTTAAAAAGTTTAAACAATTTTAAAATATCACTATATTTAGGCGAGTAAACGAAAAATGTTCATTTCAGACTCTAAAAACGTAGAAATCGTGTTTCAAGTTGAAATACGCCTTGTAAACGAAAAATGTTTATTTCAGACTCTAATAACGTAGAAATCGTGTTTCAAGTTGAAATACGCCTTGGGACCATATCTCACCTAAAGTAAATGGTAGAATCAAACTTTAACCAAACGTAATGTTTGTACCTAGGGTAAAGTTAAAAAGTTTAAACAATTTGAAAATATCACTATATTTAGGCGAGTAAACGAAAAATGTTCGTCTCAGACTCTAAAACCGCAGAAATCGTGTTTCAAGTTGAAATACGCCTTGGTACCATATCTCACCTAAAGTAAATGGTAGAATCAAACTTTAACCAAACGTAATGTTTGTACCTAGGGTAAAGTTAAAAAGTTTAAACAATTTTAAAATATTACTATATTTAGGCGAGTAAACGAAAAATGTTCATTTCAGACTCTAAAAACGTAGAAATCGTCTTTCAAGTTGAAATACGCCTTGTAAACGAAAAATGTTTATTTCAGACTCTAATAACGTAGAAATCGTGTTTCAAGTTGAAATACGCCTTGGGACCATATCTCACCTAAAGTAAATGGTAGAATCAAACTTTAACCAAACGTAATGTTTGTACCTAGTATAAAGTTAAAAAGTTTAAACAATTTTAAAATATCACTATATTTAGGCGAGTAAACGAAAAATGTTCATTTCAGACTCTAAAAACGTAGAAATCGTCTTTCAAGTTGAAATACGCCTTGTAAACGAAAAATGTTTATTTCAGACTCTAATAACGTAGAAATCGTGTTTCAAGTTGAAATACGCCTTGGGACCATATCTCACCTAAAGTAAATGGTAGAATCAAACTTTAACCAAACGTAATGTTTGTACCTAGGGTAAAGTTAAAAAGTTTAAACAATTTTAAAATATTACTATATTTAGGCGAGTAAACGAAAAATGTTCATTTCAGACTCTAAAAACGTAGAAATCGTCTTTCAAGTTGAAATACGCCTTGTAAACGAAAAATGTTTATTTCAGACTCTAATAACGTAGAAATCGTGTTTCAAGTTGAAATACGCCTTGGGACCATATCTCACCTAAAGTAAATGGTAGAATCAAACTTTAACCAAACGTAATGTTTGTACCTAGTATAAAGTTAAAAAGTTTAAACAATTTTAAAATATCACTATATTTAGGCGAGTAAACGAAAAATGTTCATTTCAGATTCTAAAAACGTAGAAATCGTCTTTCAAGTTGAAATACGCCTTGTAAACGAAAAATGTTTATTTCAGACTCTAATAACGTAGAAATCGTGTTTCAAGTTGAAATACGCCTTGGGACCATATCTCACCTAAAGTAAATGGTAGAATCAAACTTTAACCAAACGTAATGTTTGTACCTAGTATAAAGTTAAAAAGTTTAAACAATTTGAAAATATCACTATATTTAGGCGAGTAAACGAAAAATGTTCATTTCAGACTCTAAAAACGTAGAAATCGTCTTTCAAGTTGAAATACGCCTTGTAAACGAAAAATGTTTATTTCAGACTCTAATAACGTAGAAATCGTGTTTCAAGTTGAAATACGCCTTGGGACCATATCTCACCTAAAGTAAATGGTAGAATCAAACTTTAACCAAACGTATTGTTTGTACCTAGGGTAAAGTTAAAAAGTTTAAACAATTTGAAAATATCACTATATTTAGGCGAGTAAACGAAAAATGTTCGTCTCAGACTCTAAAACCGCAGAAATCGTGTTTCAAGTTGAAATACGCCTTGGTACCATATCTCACCTAAAGTAAATGGTAGAATCAAACTTTAACCAAACGTAATGTTTGTACCTAGGGTAAAGTTAAAAAGTTTAAACAATTTTAAAATATTACTATATTTAGGCGAGTAAACGAAAAATGTTCATTTCAGACTCTAATAACGTAGAAATCGTGTTTCAAGTTGAAATACGCCTTGGGACCATATCTCACCTAAAGTAAATGGTAGAATCAAACTTTAACCAAACGTAATGTTTGTACCTAGTATAAAGTTAAAAAGTTTAAACAATTTTAAAATATCACTATATTTAGGCGAGTAAACGAAAAATGTTCATTTCAGACTCTAAAAACGTAGAAATCGTCTTTCAAGTTGAAATACGCCTTGTAAACGAAAAATGTTTATTTCAGACTCTAATAACGTAGAAATCGTGTTTCAAGTTGAAATACGCCTTGGGACCATATCTCACCTAAAGTAAATGGTAGAATCAAACTTTAACCAAACGTAATGTTTGTACCTAGGGTAAAGTTAAAAAGTTTAAACAATTTGAAAATATCACTATATTTAGGCGAGTAAACGAAAAATGTTCATTTCAGACTCTAAAAACGTAGAAATCGTGTTTCAAGTTGAAATACGCCTTGTAAACGAAAAATGTTTATTTCAGACTCTAATAACGTAGAAATCGTGTTTCAAGTTGAAATACGCCTTGGGACCATATCTCACCTAAAGTAAATGGTAGAATCAAACTTTAACCAAACGTAATGTTTGTACCTAGGGTAAAGTTAAAAAGTTTAAACAATTTGAAAATATCACTATATTTAGGCGAGTAAACGAAAAATGTTCGTCTCAGACTCTAAAACCGCAGAAATCGTGTTTCAAGTTGAAATACGCCTTGGTACCATATCTCACCTAAAGTAAATGGTAGAATCAAACTTTAACCAAACGTAATGTTTGTACCTAGTATAAAGTTAAAAAGTTTAAACAATTTTAAAATATCACTATATTTAGGCGAGTAAACGAAAAATGTTCATTTCAGACTCTAAAAACGTAGAAATCGTGTTTCAAGTTGAAATACGCCTTGTAAACGAAAAATGTTTATTTCAGACTCTAATAACGTAGAAATCGTGTTTCAAGTTGAAATACGCCTTGGGACCATATCTCACCTAAAGTAAATGGTAGAATCAAACTTTAACCAAACGTAATGTTTGTACCTAGGGTAAAGTTAAAAAGTTTAAACAATTTGAAAATATCACTATATTTAGGCGAGTAAACGAAAAATGTTCGTCTCAGACTCTAAAACCGCAGAAATCGTGTTTCAAGTTGAAATACGCCTTGGTACCATATCTCACCTAAAGTAAATGGTAGAATCAAACTTTAACCAAACGTAATGTTTGTACCTAGGGTAAAGTTAAAAAGTTTAAACAATTTTAAAATATTACTATATTTAGGCGAGTAAACGAAAAATGTTCATTTCAGACTCTAAAAACGTAGAAATCGTCTTTCAAGTTGAAATACGCCTTGTAAACGAAAAATGTTTATTTCAGACTCTAATAACGTAGAAATCGTGTTTCAAGTTGAAATACGCCTTGGGACCATATCTCACCTAAAGTAAATGGTAGAATCAAACTTTAACCAAACGTAATGTTTGTACCTAGTATAAAGTTAAAAAGTTTAAACAATTTTAAAATATCACTATATTTAGGCGAGTAAACGAAAAATGTTCATTTCAGACTCTAAAAACGTAGAAATCGTCTTTCAAGTTGAAATACGCCTTGTAAACGAAAAATGTTTAATTCAGACTCTAATAACGTAGAAATCGTGTTTCAAGTTGAAATACGCCTTGGGACCATATCTCACCTAAAGTAAATGGTAGAATCAAACTTTAACCAAACGTAATGTTTGTACCTAGGGTAAAGTTAAAAAGTTTAAACAATTTGAAAATATCACTATATTTAGGCGAGTAAACGAAAAATGTTCATTTCAGACTCTAAAAACGTAGAAATCGTGTTTCAAGTTGAAATACGCCTTGTAAACGAAAAATGTTTATTTCAGACTCTAATAACGTAGAAATCGTGTTTCAAGTTGAAATACGCCTTGGGACCATATCTCACCTAAAGTAAATGGTAGAATCAAACTTTAACCAAACGTAATGTTTGTACCTAGGGTAAAGTTAAAAAGTTTAAACAATTTGAAAATATCACTATATTTAGGCGAGTAAACGAAAAATGTTCGTCTCAGACTCTAAAACCGCAGAAATCGTGTTTCAAGTTGAAATACGCCTTGGTACCATATCTCACCTAAAGTAAATGGTAGAATCAAACTTTAACCAAACGTAATGTTTGTACCTAGGGTAAAGTTAAAAAGTTTAAACAATTTTAAAATATTACTATATTTAGGCGAGTAAACGAAAAATGTTCATTTCAGACTCTAAAAACGTAGAAATCGTCTTTCAAGTTGAAATACGCCTTGTAAACGAAAAATGTTTATTTCAGACTCTAATAACGTAGAAATCGTGTTTCAAGTTGAAATACGCCTTGGGACCATATCTCACCTAAAGTAAATGGTAGAATCAAACTTTAACCAAACGTAATGTTTGTACCTAGTATAAAGTTAAAAAGTTTAAACAATTTTAAAATATCACTATATTTAGGCGAGTAAACGAAAAATGTTCATTTCAGACTCTAAAAACGTAGAAATCGTCTTTCAAGTTGAAATACGCCTTGTAAACGAAAAATGTTTATTTCAGACTCTAATAACGTAGAAATCGTGTTTCAAGTTGAAATACGCCTTGGGACCATATCTCACCTAAAGTAAATGGTAGAATCAAACTTTAACCAAACGTAATGTTTGTACCTAGGGTAAAGTTAAAAAGTTTAAACAATTTGAAAATATCACTATATTTAGGCGAGTAAACGAAAAATGTTCATTTCAGACTCTAAAAACGTAGAAATCGTGTTTCAAGTTGAAATACGCCTTGTAAACGAAAAATGTTTATTTCAGACTCTAATAACGTAGAAATCGTGTTTCAAGTTGAAATACGCCTTGGGACCATATCTCACCTAAAGTAAATGGTAGAATCAAACTTTAACCAAACGTAATGTTTGTACCTAGGGTAAAGTTAAAAAGTTTAAACAATTTGAAAATATCACTATATTTAGGCGAGTAAACGAAAAATGTTCGTCTCAGACTCTAAAACCGCAGAAATCGTGTTTCAAGTTGAAATACGCCTTGGTACCATATCTCACCTAAAGTAAATGGTAGAATCAAACTTTAACCAAACGTAATGTTTGTACCTAGGGTAAAGTTAAAAAGTTTAAACAATTTTAAAATATTACTATATTTAGGCGAGTAAACGAAAAATGTTCATTTCAGACTCTAAAAACGTAGAAATCGTCTTTCAAGTTGAAATACGCCTTGTAAACGAAAAATGTTTATTTCAGACTCTAATAACGTAGAAATCGTGTTTCAAGTTGAAATACGCCTTGGGACCATATCTCACCTAAAGTAAATGGTAGAATCAAACTTTAACCAAACGTAATGTTTGTACCTAGTATAAAGTTAAAAAGTTTAAACAATTTTAAAATATCACTATATTTAGGCGAGTAAACGAAAAATGTTCATTTCAGACTCTAAAAACGTAGAAATCGTCTTTCAAGTTGAAATACGCCTTGTAAACGAAAAATGTTTATTTCAGACTCTAATAACGTAGAAATCGTGTTTCAAGTTGAAATACGCCTTGGGACCATATCTCACCTAAAGTAAATGGTAGAATCAAACTTTAACCAAACGTAATGTTTGTACCTAGGGTAAAGTTAAAAAGTTTAAACAATTTGAAAATATCACTATATTTAGGCGAGTAAACGAAAAATGTTATTTCAGACTCTAAAAACGTAGAAATCGTGTATCAAGTTGAAATACGCCTTGTAAACGAAAAATGTTTATTTCAGACTCTAATAACGTAGAAATCGTGTTTCAAGTTGAAATACGCCTTGGGACCATATCTCACCTAAAGTAAATGGTAGAATCAAACTTTAACCAAACGTAATGTTTGTACCTAGGGTAAAGTTAAAAAGTTTAAACAATTTGAAAATATCACTATATTTAGGCGAGTAAACGAAAAATGTTCGTCTCAGACTCTAAAACCGCAGAAATCGTGTTTCAAGTTGAAATACGCCTTGGTACCATATCTCACCTAAAGTAAATGGTAGAATCAAACTTTAACCAAACGTAATGTTTGTACCTAGGGTAAAGTTAAAAAGTTTAAACAATTTTAAAATATTACTATATTTAGGCGAGTAAACGAAAAATGTTCATTTCAGACTCTAAAAACGTAGAAATCGTCTTTCAAGTTGAAATACGCCTTGTAAACGAAAAATGTTTATTTCAGACTCTAATAACGTAGAAATCGTGTTTCAAGTTGAAATACGCCTTGGGACCATATCTCACCTAAAGTAAATGGTAGAATCAAACTTTAACCAAACGTAATGTTTGTACCTAGGGTAAAGTTAAAAAGTTTAAACAATTTGAAAATATCACTATATTTAGGCGAGTAAACGAAAAATGTTCATTTCAGACTCTAAAAACGTAGAAATCGTGTTTCAAGTTGAAATACGCCTTGTAAACGAAAAATGTTTATTTCAGACTCTAATAACGTAGAAATCGTGTTTCAAGTTGAAATACGCCTTGGGACCATATCTCACCTAAAGTAAATGGTAGAATCAAACTTTAACCAAACGTAATGTTTGTACCTAGGGTAAAGTTAAAAAGTTTAAACAATTTGAAAATATCACTATATTTAGGCGAGTAAACGAAAAATGTTCGTCTCAGACTCTAAAACCGCAGAAATCGTGTTTCAAGTTGAAATACGCCTTGGTACCATATCTCACCTAAAGTAAATGGTAGAATCAAACTTTAACCAAACTTAATGTTTGTACCTAGGGTAAAGTTAAAAAGTTTAAACAATTTTAAAATATTACTATATTTAGGCGAGTAAACGAAAAATGTTCATTTCAGACTCTAAAAACGTAGAAATCGTCTTTCAAGTTGAAATACGCCTTGTAAACGAAAAATGTTTATTTCAGACTCTAATAACGTAGAAATCGTGTTTCAAGTTGAAATACGCCTTGGGACCATATCTCACCTAAAGTAAATGGTAGAATCAAACTTTAACCAAACGTAATGTTTGTACCTAGTATAAAGTTAAAAAGTTTAAACAATTTTAAAATATCACTATATTTAGGCGAGTAAACGAAAAATGTTCATTTCAGACTCTAAAAACGTAGAAATCGTCTTTCAAGTTGAAATACGCCTTGTAAACGAAAAATGTTTATTTCAGACTCTAATAACGTAGAAATCGTGTTTCAAGTTGAAATACGCCTTGGGACCATATCTCACCTAAAGTAAATGGTAGAATCAAACTTTAACCAAACGTAATGTTTGTACCTAGGGTAAAGTTAAAAAGTTTAAACAATTTGAAAATATCACTATATTTAGGCGAGTAAACGAAAAATGTTCATTTCAGACTCTAAAAACGTAGAAATCGTGTTTCAAGTTGAAATACGCCTTGTAAACGAAAAATGTTTATTTCAGACTCTAATAACGTAGAAATCGTGTTTCAAGTTGAAATACGCCTTGGGACCATATCTCACCTAAAGTAAATGGTAGAATCAAACTTTAACCAAACGTAATGTTTGTACCTAGGGTAAAGTTAAAAAGTTTAAACAATTTGAAAATATCACTATATTTAGGCGAGTAAACGAAAAATGTTCGTCTCAGACTCTAAAACCGCAGAAATCGTGTTTTAAGTTGAAATACGCCTTGGTACCATATCTCACCTAAAGTAAATGGTAGAATCAAACTTTAACCAAACGTAATGTTTGTACCTAGGGTAAAGTTAAAAAGTTTAAACAATTTTAAAATATTACTATATTTAGGCGAGTAAACGAAAAATGTTCATTTCAGACTCTAAAAACGTAGAAATCGTCTTTCAAGTTGAAATACGCCTTGTAAACGAAAAATGTTTATTTCAGACTCTAATAACGTAGAAATCGTGTTTCAAGTTGAAATACGCCTTGGGACCATATCTCACCTAAAGTAAATGGTAGAATCAAACTTTAACCAAACGTAATGTTTGTACCTAGTATAAAGTTAAAAAGTTTAAACAATTTTAAAATATCACTATATTTAGGCGAGTAAACGAAAAATGTTCATTTCAGACTCTAAAAACGTAGAAATCGTCTTTCAAGTTGAAATACGCCTTGTAAACGAAAAATGTTTATTTCAGACTCTAATAACGTAGAAATCGTGTTTCAAGTTGAAATACGCCTTGGGACCATATCTCACCTAAAGTAAATGGTAGAATCAAACTTTAACCAAACGTAATGTTTGTACCTAGGGTAAAGTTAAAAAGTTTAAACAATTTGAAAATATCACTATATTTAGGCGAGTAAACGAAAAATGTTCATTTCAGACTCTAAAAACGTAGAAATCGTGTTTCAAGTTGAAATACGCCTTGTAAACGAAAAATGTTTATTTCAGACTCTAATAACGTAGAAATCGTGTTTCAAGTTGAAATACGCCTTGGGACCATATCTCACCTAAAGTAAATGGTAGAATCAAACTTTAACCAAACGTAATGTTTGTACCTAGGGTAAAGTTAAAAAGTTTAAACAATTTGAAAATATCACTATATTTAGGCGAGTAAACGAAAAATGTTCGTCTCAGACTCTAAAACCGCAGAAATCGTGTTTCAAGCTGAAATACGCCTTGGTACCATATCTCACCTAAAGTAAATGGTAGAATCAAACTTTAACCAAACGTAATGTTTGTACCTAGGGTAAAGTTAAAAAGTTTAAACAATTTTAAAATATTACTATATTTAGGCGAGTAAACGAAAAATGTTCATTTCAGACTCTAAAAACGTAGAAATCGTCTTTCAAGTTGAAATACGCCTTGTAAACGAAAAATGTTTATTTCAGACTCTAATAACGTAGAAATCGTGTTTCAAGTTGAAATACGCCTTGGGACCATATCTCACCTAAAGTAAATGGTAGAATCAAACTTTAACCAAACGTAATGTTTGTACCTAGTATAAAGTTAAAAAGTTTAAACAATTTTAAAATATCACTATATTTAGGCGAGTAAACGAAAAATGTTCATTTCAGACTCTAAAAACGTAGAAATCGTCTTTCAAGTTGAAATACGCCTTGTAAACGAAAAATGTTTATTTCAGACTCTAATAACGTAGAAATCGTGTTTCAAGTTGAAATACGCCTTGGGACCATATCTCACCTAAAGTAAATGGTAGAATCAAACTTTAACCAAACGTAATGTTTGTACCTAGGGTAAAGTTAAAAAGTTTAAACAATTTGAAAATATCACTATATTTAGGCGAGTAAACGAAAAATGTTCATTTCAGACTCTAAAAACGTAGAAATCGTGTATCAAGTTGAAATACGCCTTGTAAACGAAAAATGTTTATTTCAGACTCTAATAACGTAGAAATCGTGTTTCAAGTTGAAATACGCCTTGGGACCATATCTCACCTAAAGTAAATGGTAGAATCAAACTTTAACCAAACGTAATGTTTGTACCTAGGGTAAAGTTAAAAAGTTTAAACAATTTGAAAATATCACTATATTTAGGCGAGTAAACGAAAAATGTTCGTCTCAGACTCTAAAACCGCAGAAATCGTGTTTCAAGTTGAAATACGCCTTGGTACCATATCTCACCTAAAGTAAATGGTAGAATCAAACTTTAACCAAACGTAATGTTTGTACCTAGGGTAAAGTTAAAAAGTTTAAACAATTTTAAAATATTACTATATTTAGGCGAGTAAACGAAAAATGTTCATTTCAGACTCTAAAAACGTAGAAATCGTCTTTCAAGTTGAAATACGCCTTGTAAACGAAAAATGTTTATTTCAGACTCTAATAACGTAGAAATCGTGTTTCAAGTTGAAATACGCCTTGGGACCATATCTCACCTAAAGTAAATGGTAGAATCAAACTTTAACCAAACGTAATGTTTGTACCTAGGGTAAAGTTAAAAAGTTTAAACAATTTGAAAATATCACTATATTTAGGCGAGTAAACGAAAAATGTTCATTTCAGACTCTAAAAACGTAGAAATCGTGTTTCAAGTTGAAATACGCCTTGTAAACGAAAAATGTTTATTTCAGACTCTAATAACGTAGAAATCGTGTTTCAAGTTGAAATACGCCTTGGGACCATATCTCACCTAAAGTAAATGGTAGAATCAAACTTTAACCAAACGTAATGTTTGTACCTAGTATAAAGTTAAAAAGTTTAAACAATTTGAAAATATCACTATATTTAGGCGAGTAAACGAAAAATGTTCATTTCAGACTCTAAAAACGTAGAAATCGTCTTTCAAGTTGAAATACGCCTTGTAAACGAAAAATGTTTATTTCAGACTCTAATAACGTAGAAATCGTGTTTCAAGTTGAAATACGCCTTGGGACCATATCTCACCTAAAGTAAATGGTAGAATCAAACTTTAACCAAACGTAATGTTTGTACCTAGGGTAAAGTTAAAAAGTTTAAACAATTTGAAAATATCACTATATTTAGGCGAGTAAACGAAAAATGTTCATTTCAGACTCTAAAAACGTAGAAATCGTGTTTCAAGTTGAAATACGCCTTGTAAACGAAAAATGTTTATTTCAGACTCTAATAACGTAGAAATCGTGTTTCAAGTTGAAATACGCCTTGGGACCATATCTCACCTAAAGTAAATGGTAGAATCAAACTTTAACCAAACGTAATGTTTGTACCTAGGGTAAAGTTAAAAAGTTTAAACAATTTGAAAATATCACTATATTTAGGCGAGTAAACGAAAAATGTTCGTCTCAGACTCTAAATACCGCAGAAATCGTGTTTCAAGTTGAAATACGCCTTGGTACCATATCTCACCTAAAGTAAATGGTAGAATCAAACTTTAACCAAACGTAATGTTTGTACCTAGGGTAAAGTTAAAAAGTTTAAACAATTTTAAAATATTACTATATTTAGGCCAGTAAACGAAAAATGTTCATTTCAGACTCTAAAAACGTAGAAATCGTCTTTCAAGTTGAAATACGCCTTGTAAACGAAAAATGTTTATTTCAGACTCTAATAACGTAGAAATCGTGTTTCAAGTTGAAATACGCCTTGGGACCATATCTCACCTAAAGTAAATGGTAGAATCAAACTTTAACCAAACGTAATGTTTGTACCTAGTATAAAGTTAAAAAGTTTAAACAATTTGAAAATATCACTATATTTAGGCGAGTAAACGAAAAATGTTCATTTCAGACTCTAAAAACGTAGAAATCGTCTTTCAAGTTGAAATACGCCTTGTAAACGAAAAATGTTTATTTCAGACTCTAATAACGTAGAAATCGTGTTTCAAGTTGAAATACGCCTTGGGACCATATCTCACCTAAAGTAAATGGTAGAATCAAACTTTAACCAAACGTAATGTTTGTACCTAGGGTAAAGTTAAAAAGTTTAAACAATTTGAAAATATCACTATATTTAGGCGTGTAAACGAAAAATGTTCGTCTCAGACTCTAAAACCGCAGAAATCGTGTTTCAAGTTGAAATACGCCTTGGTACCATATCTCACCTAAAGTAAATGGTAGAATCAAACTTTAACCAAACGTAATGTTTGTACCTAGTATAAAGTTAAAAAGTTTAAACAATTTTAAAATATCACTATATTTAGGCGAGTAATCGAAAAATGTTCATTTCAGACTCTAAAAACGTAGAAATCGTGTTTCAAGTTGAAAACGCCTTGTAAACGAAAAATGTTTATTTCAGACTCTAATAACGTAGAAATCGTGTTTCAAGTTGCAATACGCCTTGGGACCATATTTCACCTAAAGTAAATGGTAGAATCAAACTTTAACCAAACGTAATGTTTGTACCTAGGGTAAAGTTAAAAAGTTTAAACAATTTGAAAATATCACTATATTTAGGCGAGTAAACGAAAAATGTTCGTCTCAGACTCTAAAACCGCAGAAATCGTGTTTCAAGTTGAAATACGCCTTGGTACCATATCTCACCTAAAGTAAATGGTAGAATCAAACTTTAACCAAACGTAATGTTTGTACCTAGGATAAAGTTAAAAAGTTTAAACAATTTTAAAATATCACTATATTTAGACGAGTAATCGAAAAATGTTCATTTCAGACTCTAAAAACGTAGAAATCGTGTTTTAAGTTGAAATACGCCTTGTAAACGAAAAATGTTTATTTCAGACTCTAATAACGTAGAAATCGTGTTTCAAGTTGAAATACGCCTTGGGACCATATCTCACCTAAAGTAAATGGTAGAATCAAACTTTAACCAAACGTAATGTTTGTACCTAGGGTAAAGTTAAAAAGTTTAAACAATTTGAAAATATCACTATATTTAGGCGAGTAAACGAAAAATGTTCGTCTCAGACTCTAAAACCGCAGAAATCGTGTTTCAAGTTGAAATACGCCTTGGTACCATATCTCACCTAAAGTAAATGGTAGAATCAAACTTTAACCAAACGTAATGTTTGTACCTAGGGTAAAGTTAAAAAGTTTAAACAATTTTAAAATATTACTATATTTAGGCGAGTAAACGAAAAATGTTCATTTCAGACTCTAAAAACGTAGAAATCGTCTTTCAAGTTGAAATACGCCTTGTAAACGAAAAATGTTTATTTCAGACTCTAATAACGTAGAAATCGTGTTTCAAGTTGAAATACGCCTTGGGACCATATCTCACCTAAAGTAAATGGTAGAATCAAACTTTAACCAAACGTAATGTTTGTACCTAGGGTAAAGTTAAAAAGTTTAAACAATTTGAAAATATCACTATATTTAGGCGAGTAAACGAAAAATGTTCATTTCAGACTCTAAAAACGTAGAAATCGTGTTTCAAGTTGAAATACGCCTTGTAAACGAAAAATGTTTATTTCAGACTCTAATAACGTAGAAATCGTGTTTCAAGTTGAAATACGCCTTGGGACCATATCTCACCTAAAGTAAATGGTAGAATCAAACTTTAACCAAACGTAATGTTTGTACCTAGTATAAAGTTAAAAAGTTTAAACAATTTTAAAATATCACTATATTTAGGCGAGTAAACGAAAAATGTTCATTTCAGACTCTAAAAACGTAGAAATCGTCTTTCAAGTTGAAATACGCCTTGTAAACGAAAAATGTTTATTTCAGACTCTAATAACGTAGAAATCGTGTTTCAAGTTGAAATACGCCTTGGGACCATATCTCACCTAAAGTAAATGGTAGAATCAAACTTTAACCAAACGTAATGTTTGTACCTAGGGTAAAGTTAAAAAGTTTAAACAATTTGAAAATATCACTATATTTAGGCGAGTAAACGAAAAATGTTCATTTCAGACTCTAAAAACGTAGAAATCGTGTTTCAAGTTGAAATACGCCTTGTAAACGAAAAATGTTTATTTCAGACTCTAATAACGTAGAAATCGTGTTTCAAGTTGAAATACGCCTTGGGACCATATCTCACCTAAAGTAAATGGTAGAATCAAACTTTAACCAAACGTAATGTTTGTACCTAGGGTAAAGTTAAAAAGTTTAAACAATTTGAAAATATCACTATATTTAGGCGAGTAAACGAAAAATGTTCATTTCAGACTCTAAAAACGTAGAAATCGTGTTTCAAGTTGAAATACGCCTTGTAAACGAAAAATGTTTATTTCAGACTCTAATAACGTAGAAATCGTGTTTCAAGTTGAAATACGCCTTGGGACCATATCTCACCTAAAGTAAATGGTAGAATCAAACTTTAACCAAACGTAATGTTTGTACCTAGTATAAAGTTAAAAAGTTTAAACAATTTGAAAATATCACTATATTTAGGCGAGTAAACGAAAAATGTTCATTTCAGACTCTAAAAACGTAGAAATCGTCTTTCAAGTTGAAATACGCCTTGTAAACGAAAAATGTTTATTTCAGACTCTAATAACGTAGAAATCGTGTTTCAAGTTGAAATACGCCTTGGGACCATATCTCACCTAAAGTAAATGGTAGAATCAAACTTTAACCAAACGTAATGTTTGTACCTAGGGTAAAGTTAAAAAGTTTAAACAATTTGAAAATATCACTATATTTAGGCGAGTAAACGAAAAATGTTCATTTCAGACTCTAAAAACGTAGAAATCGTGTTTCAAGTTGAAATACGCCTTGTAAACGAAAAATGTTTATTTCAGACTCTAATAACGTAGAAATCGTGTTTCAAGTTGAAATACGCCTTGGGACCATATCTCACCTAAAGTAAATGGTAGAATCAAACTTTAACCAAACGTAATGTTTGTACCTAGGGTAAAGTTAAAAAGTTTAAACAATTTGAAAATATCACTATATTTAGGCGAGTAAACGAAAAATGTTCGTCTCAGACTCTAAATACCGCAGAAATCGTGTTTCAAGTTGAAATACGCCTTGGTACCATATCTCACCTAAAGTAAATGGTAGAATCAAACTTTAACCAAACGTAATGTTTGTACCTAGGGTAAAGTTAAAAAGTTTAAACAATTTTAAAATATTACTATATTTAGGCCAGTAAACGAAAAATGTTCATTTCAGACTCTAAAAACGTAGAAATCGTCTTTCAAGTTGAAATACGCCTTGTAAACGAAAAATGTTTATTTCAGACTCTAATAACGTAGAAATCGTGTTTCAAGTTGAAATACGCCTTGGGACCATATCTCACCTAAAGTAAATGGTAGAATCAAACTTTAACCAAACGTAATGTTTGTACCTAGTATAAAGTTAAAAAGTTTAAACAATTTGAAAATATCACTATATTTAGGCGAGTAAACGAAAAATGTTCATTTCAGACTCTAAAAACGTAGAAATCGTCTTTCAAGTTGAAATACGCCTTGTAAACGAAAAATGTTTATTTCAGACTCTAATAACGTAGAAATCGTGTTTCAAGTTGAAATACGCCTTGGGACCATATCTCACCTAAAGTAAATGGTAGAATCAAACTTTAACCAAACGTAATGTTTGTACCTAGGGTAAAGTTAAAAAGTTTAAACAATTTGAAAATATCACTATATTTAGGCGTGTAAACGAAAAATGTTCGTCTCAGACTCTAAAACCGCAGAAATCGTGTTTCAAGTTGAAATACGCCTTGGTACCATATCTCACCTAAAGTAAATGGTAGAATCAAACTTTAACCAAACGTAATGTTTGTACCTAGTATAAAGTTAAAAAGTTTAAACAATTTTAAAATATCACTATATTTAGGCGAGTAATCGAAAAATGTTCATTTCAGACTCTAAAAACGTAGAAATCGTGTTTCAAGTTGAAAACGCCTTGTAAACGAAAAATGTTTATTTCAGACTCTAATAACGTAGAAATCGTGTTTCAAGTTGCAATACGCCTTGGGACCATATTTCACCTAAAGTAAATGGTAGAATCAAACTTTAACCAAACGTAATGTTTGTACCTAGGGTAAAGTTAAAAAGTTTAAACAATTTGAAAATATCACTATATTTAGGCGAGTAAACGAAAAATGTTCGTCTCAGACTCTAAAACCGCAGAAATCGTGTTTCAAGTTGAAATACGCCTTGGTACCATATCTCACCTAAAGTAAATGGTAGAATCAAACTTTAACCAAACGTAATGTTTGTACCTAGGATAAAGTTAAAAAGTTTAAACAATTTTAAAATATCACTATATTTAGACGAGTAATCGAAAAATGTTCATTTCAGACTCTAAAAACGTAGAAATCGTGTTTTAAGTTGAAATACGCCTTGTAAACGAAAAATGTTTATTTCAGACTCTAATAACGTAGAAATCGTGTTTCAAGTTGAAATACGCCTTGGGACCATATCTCACCTAAAGTAAATGGTAGAATCAAACTTTAACCAAACGTAATGTTTGTACCTAGGGTAAAGTTAAAAAGTTTAAACAATTTGAAAATATCACTATATTTAGGCGAGTAAACGAAAAATGTTCGTCTCAGACTCTAAAACCGCAGAAATCGTGTTTCAAGTTGAAATACGCCTTGGTACCATATCTCACCTAAAGTAAATGGTAGAATCAAACTTTAACCAAACGTAATGTTTGTACCTAGGGTAAAGTTAAAAAGTTTAAACAATTTTAAAATATTACTATATTTAGGCGAGTAAACGAAAAATGTTCATTTCAGACTCTAAAAACGTAGAAATCGTCTTTCAAGTTGAAATACGCCTTGTAAACGAAAAATGTTTATTTCAGACTCTAATAACGTAGAAATCGTGTTTCAAGTTGAAATACGCCTTGGGACCATATCTCACCTAAAGTAAATGGTAGAATCAAACTTTAACCAAACGTAATGTTTGTACCTAGGGTAAAGTTAAAAAGTTTAAACAATTTGAAAATATCACTATATTTAGGCGAGTAAACGAAAAATGTTCATTTCAGACTCTAAAAACGTAGAAATCGTGTTTCAAGTTGAAATACGCCTTGTAAACGAAAAATGTTTATTTCAGACTCTAATAACGTAGAAATCGTGTTTCAAGTTGAAATACGCCTTGGGACCATATCTCACCTAAAGTAAATGGTAGAATCAAACTTTAACCAAACGTAATGTTTGTACCTAGTATAAAGTTAAAAAGTTTAAACAATTTTAAAATATCACTATATTTAGGCGAGTAAACGAAAAATGTTCATTTCAGACTCTAAAAACGTAGAAATCGTCTTTCAAGTTGAAATACGCCTTGTAAACGAAAAATGTTTATTTCAGACTCTAATAACGTAGAAATCGTGTTTCAAGTTGAAATACGCCTTGGGACCATATCTCACCTAAAGTAAATGGTAGAATCAAACTTTAACCAAACGTAATGTTTGTACCTAGGGTAAAGTTAAAAAGTTTAAACAATTTGAAAATATCACTATATTTAGGCGAGTAACCGAAAAATGTTCGTCTCAGACTCTAAATACCGCAGAAATCGTGTTTCAAGTTGAAATACGCCTTGGTACCATATCTCACCTAAAGTAAATGGTAGAATCAAACTTTAACCAAACGTAATGTTTGTACCTAGGGTAAAGTTAAAAAGTTTAAACAATTTTAAAATATTACTATATTTAGGCGAGTAAACGAAAAATGTTCATTTCAGACTCTAAAAACGTAGAAATCGTCTTTCAAGTTGAAATACGCCTTGTAAACGAAAAATGTTTATTTCAGACTCTAATAACGTAGAAATCGTGTTTCAAGTTGAAATACGCCTTGGGACCATATCTCACCTAAAGTAAATGGTAGAATCAAACTTTAACCAAACGTAATGTTTGTACCTAGTATAAAGTTAAAAAGTTTAAACAATTTGAAAATATCACTATATTTAGGCGAGTAAACGAAAAATGTTCATTTCAGACTCTAAAAACGTAGAAATCGTCTTTCAAGTTGAAATACGCCTTGTAAACGAAAAATGTTTATTTCAGACTCTAATAACGTAGAAATCGTGTTTCAAGTTGAAATACGCCTTGGGACCATATCTCACCTAAAGTAAATGGTAGAATCAAACTTTAACCAAACGTAATGTTTGTACCTAGGGTAAAGTTAAAAAGTTTAAACAATTTGAAAATATCACTATATTTAGGCGAGTAAACGAAAAATGTTCGTCTCAGACTCTAAAACCGCAGAAATCGTGTTTCAAGTTGAAATACGCCTTGGTACCATATCTCACCTAAAGTAAATGGTAGAATCAAACTTTAACCAAACGTAATGTTTGTACCTAGGATAAAGTTAAAAAGTTTAAACAATTTTAAAATATCACTATATTTAGACGAGTAATCGAAAAATGTTCATTTCAGACTCTAAAAACGTAGAAATCGTGTTTTAAGTTGAAATACGCCTTGTAAACGAAAAATGTTTATTTCAGACTCTAATAACGTAGAAATCGTGTTTCAAGTTGAAATACGCCTTGGGACCATATCTCACCTAAAGTAAATGGTAGAATCAAACTTTAACCAAACGTAATGTTTGTACCTAGGGTAAAGTTAAAAAGTTTAAACAATTTTAAAATATTACTATATTTAGGCGAGTAAACGAAAAATGTTCATTTCAGACTCTAAAAACGTAGAAATCGTCTTTCAAGTTGAAATACGCCTTGTAAACGAAAAATGTTTATTTCAGACTCTAATAACGTAGAAATCGTGTTTCAAGTTGAAATACGCCTTGGGACCATATCTCACCTAAAGTAAATGGTAGAATCAAACTTTAACCAAACGTAATGTTTGTACCTAGGGTAAAGTTAAAAAGTTTAAACAATTTGAAAATATCACTATATTTAGGCGAGTAAACGAAAAATGTTCATTTCAGACTCTAAAAACGTAGAAATCGTGTTTCAAGTTGAAATACGCCTTGTAAACGAAAAATGTTTATTTCAGACTCTAATAACGTAGAAATCGTGTTTCAAGTTGAAATACGCCTTGGGACCATATCTCACCTAAAGTAAATGGTAGAATCAAACTTTAACCAAACGTAATGTTTGTACCTAGTATAAAGTTAAAAAGTTTAAACAATTTTAAAATATCACTATATTTAGGCGAGTAAACGAAAAATGTTCATTTCAGACTCTAAAAACGTAGAAATCGTCTTTCAAGTTGAAATACGACTTGTAAACGAAAAATGTTTATTTCAGACTCTAATAACGTAGAAATCGTGTTTCAAGTTGAAATACGCCTTGGGACCATATCTCACCTAAAGTAAATGGTAGAATCAAACTTTAACCAAACGTAATGTTTGTACCTAGGGTAAAGTTAAAAAGTTTAAACAATTTGAAAATATCACTATATTTAGGCGAGTAACCGAAAAATGTTCGTCTCAGACTCTAAATACCGCAGAAATCGTGTTTCAAGTTGAAATACGCCTTGGTACCATATCTCACCTAAAGTAAATGGTAGAATCAAACTTTAACCAAACGTAATGTTTGTACCTAGGGTAAAGTTAAAAAGTTTAAACAATTTTAAAATATTACTATATTTAGGCGAGTAAACGAAAAATGTTCATTTCAGACTCTAAAAACGTAGAAATCGTCTTTCAAGTTGAAATACGCCTTGTAAACGAAAAATGTTTATTTCAGACTCTAATAACGTAGAAATCGTGTTTCAAGTTGAAATACGCCTTGGGACCATATCTCACCTAAAGTAAATGGTAGAATCAAACTTTAACCAAACGTAATGTTTGTACCTAGTATAAAGTTAAAAAGTTTAAACAATTTGAAAATATCACTATATTTAGGCGAGTAAACGAAAAATGTTCATTTCAGACTCTAAAAACGTAGAAATCGTCTTTCAAGTTGAAATACGCCTTGTAAACGAAAAATGTTTATTTCAGACTCTAATAACGTAGAAATCGTGTTTCAAGTTGAAATACGCCTTGGGACCATATCTCACCTAAAGTAAATGGTAGAATCAAACTTTAACCAAACGTAATGTTTGTACCTAGGGTAAAGTTAAAAAGTTTAAACAATTTTAAAATATCACTATATTTAGGCGTGTAAACGAAAAATGTTCGTCTCAGACTCTAAAACCGCAGAAATCGTGTTTCAAGTTGAAATACGCCTTGGTACCATATCTCACCTAAAGTAAATGGTAGAATCAAACTTTAACCAAACGTAATGTTTGTACCTAGTATAAAGTTAAAAAGTTTAAACAATTTTAAAATATCACTATATTTAGGCGAGTAAACGAAAAATGTTCATTTCAGACTCTAAAAACGTAGAAATCGTGTTTCAAGTTGAAAACGCCTTGTAAACGAAAAATGTTTATTTCAGACTCTAATAACGTAGAAATCGTGTTTCAAGTTGAAATACGCCTTGGGACCATATCTCACCTAAAGTAAATGGTAGAATCAAACTTTAACCAAACGTAATGTTTGTACCTAGGGTAAAGTTAAAAAGTTTAAACAATTTGAAAATATCACTATATTTAGGCGAGTAAACGAAAAATGTTCGTCTCAGACTCTAAAACCGCAGAAATCGTGTTTCAAGTTGAAATACGCCTTGGTACCATATCTCACCTAAAGTAAATGGTAGAATCAAACTTTAACCAAACGTAATGTTTGTACCTAGGGTAAAGTTAAAAAGTTTAAACAATTTTAAAATATTACTATATTTAGGCGAGTAAACGAAAAATGTTCATTTCAGACTCTAAAAACGTAGAAATCGTCTTTCAAGTTGAAATACGCCTTGTAAACGAAAAATGTTTATTTCAGACTCTAATAACGTAGAAATCGTGTTTCAAGTTGAAATACGCCTTGGGACCATATCTCACCTAAAGTAAATGGTAGAATCAAACTTTAACCAAACGTAATGTTTGTACCTAGTATAAAGTTAAAAAGTTTAAACAATTTTAAAATATCACTATATTTAGGCGAGTAAACGAAAAATGTTCATTTCAGACTCTAAAAACGTAGAAATCGTGTTTCAAGTTGAAATACGCCTTGTAAACGAAAAATGTTTATTTCAGACTCTAATAACGTAGAAATCGTGTTTCAAGTTGAAATACGCCTTGGGACCATATCTCACCTAAAGTAAATGGTAGAATCAAACTTTAACCAAACGTAATGTTTGTACCTAGTATAAAGTTAAAAAGTTTAAACAATTTTAAAATATCACTATATTTAGGCGAGTAAACGAAAAATGTTCATTTCAGACTCTAAAAACGTAGAAATCGTCTTTCAAGTTGAAATACGCCTTGTAAACGAAAAATGTTTATTTCAGACTCTAATAACGTAGAAATCGTGTTTCAAGTTGAAATACGCCTTGGGACCATATCTCACCTAAAGTAAATGGTAGAATCAAACTTTAACCAAACGTAATGTTTGTACCTAGGGTAAAGTTAAAAAGTTTAAACAATTTGAAAATATCACTATATTTAGGCGAGTAAACGAAAAATGTTCATTTCAGACTCTAAAAACGTAGAAATCGTGTTTCAAGTTGAAATACGCCTTGTAAACGAAAAATGTTTATTTCAGACTCTAATAACGTAGAAATCGTGTTTCAAGTTGAAATACGCCTTGGGACCATATCTCACCTAAAGTAAATGGTAGAATCAAACTTTAACCAAACGTAATGTTTGTACCTAGGGTAAAGTTAAAAAGTTTAAACAATTTGAAAATATCACTATATTTAGGCGAGTAAACGAAAAATGTTCATTTCAGACTCTAAAAACGTAGAAATCGTGTTTCAAGTTGAAATACGCCTTGTAAACGAAAAATGTTTATTTCAGACTCTAATAACGTAGAAATCGTGTTTCAAGTTGAAATACGCCTTGGGACCATATCTCACCTAAAGTAAATGGTAGAATCAAACTTTAACCAAACGTAATGTTTGTACCTAGTATAAAGTTAAAAAGTTTAAACAATTTGAAAATATCACTATATTTAGGCGAGTAAACGAAAAATGTTCATTTCAGACTCTAAAAACGTAGAAATCGTCTTTCAAGTTGAAATACGCCTTGTAAACGAAAAATGTTTATTTCAGACTCTAATAACGTAGAAATCGTGTTTCAAGTTGAAATACGCCTTGGGACCATATCTCACCTAAAGTAAATGGTAGAATCAAACTTTAACCAAACGTAATGTTTGTACCTAGGGTAAAGTTAAAAAGTTTAAACAATTTGAAAATATCACTATATTTAGGCGAGTAAACGAAAAATGTTCATTTCAGACTCTAAAAACGTAGAAATCGTGTTTCAAGTTGAAATACGCCTTGTAAACGAAAAATGTTTATTTCAGACTCTAATAACGTAGAAATCGTGTTTCAAGTTGAAATACGCCTTGGGACCATATCTCACCTAAAGTAAATGGTAGAATCAAACTTTAACCAAACGTAATGTTTGTACCTAGGGTAAAGTTAAAAAGTTTAAACAATTTGAAAATATCACTATATTTAGGCGAGTAAACGAAAAATGTTCGTCTCAGACTCTAAATACCGCAGAAATCGTGTTTCAAGTTGAAATACGCCTTGGTACCATATCTCACCTAAAGTAAATGGTAGAATCAAACTTTAACCAAACGTAATGTTTGTACCTAGAGTAAAGTTAAAAAGTTTAAACAATTTTAAAATATTACTATATTTAGGCGAGTAAACGAAAAATGTTCATTTCAGACTCTAAAAACGTAGAAATCGTCTTTCAAGTTGAAATACGCCTTGTAAACGAAAAATGTTTATTTCAGACTCTAATAACGTAGAAATCGTGTTTCAAGTTGAAATACGCCTTGGGACCATATCTCACCTAAAGTAAATGGTAGAATCAAACTTTAACCAAACGTAATGTTTGTACCTAGTATAAAGTTAAAAAGTTTAAACAATTTGAAAATATCACTATATTTAGGCGAGTAAACGAAAAATGTTCATTTCAGACTCTAAAAACGTAGAAATCGTGTTTCAAGTTGAAAACGCCTTGTAAACGAAAAATGTTTATTTCAGACTCTAATAACGTAGAAATCGTGTTTCAAGTTGAAATACGCCTTGGGACCATATCTCACCTAAAGTAAATGGTAGAATCAAACTTTAACCAAACGTAATGTTTGTACCTAGGGTAAAGTTAAAAAGTTTAAACAATTTGAAAATATCACTATATTTAGGCGAGTAAACGAAAAATGTTCGTCTCAGACTCTAAAACCGCAGAAATCGTGTTTCAAGTTGAAATACGCCTTGGTACCATATCTCACCTAAAGTAAATGGTAGAATCAAACTTTAACCAAACGTAATGTTTGTACCTAGGGTAAAGTTAAAAAGTTTAAACAATTTTAAAATATTACTATATTTAGGCGAGTAAACGAAAAATGTTCATTTCAGACTCTAAAAACGTAGAAATCGTCTTTCAAGTTGAAATACGCCTTGTAAACGAAAAATGTTTATTTCAGACTCTAATAACGTAGAAATCGTGTTTCAAGTTGAAATACGCCTTGGGACCATATCTCACCTAAAGTAAATGGTAGAATCAAACTTTAACCAAACGTAATGTTTGTACCTAGTATAAAGTTAAAAAGTTTAAACAATTTTAAAATATCACTATATTTAGGCGAGTAAACGAAAAATGTTCATTTCAGACTCTAAAAACGTAGAAATCGTGTTTCAAGTTGAAATACGCCTTGTAAACGAAAAATGTTTATTTCAGACTCTAATAACGTAGAAATCGTGTTTCAAGTTGAAATACGCCTTGGGACCATATCTCACCTAAAGTAAATGGTAGAATCAAACTTTAACCAAACGTAATGTTTGTACCTAGTATAAAGTTAAAAAGTTTAAACAATTTTAAAATATCACTATATTTAGGCGAGTAAACGAAAAATGTTCATTTCAGACTCTAAAAACGTAGAAATCGTCTTTCAAGTTGAAATACGCCTTGTAAACGAAAAATGTTTATTTCAGACTCTAATAACGTAGAAATCGTGTTTCAAGTTGAAATACGCCTTGGGACCATATCTCACCTAAAGTAAATGGTAGAATCAAACTTTAACCAAACGTAATGTTTGTACCTAGGGTAAAGTTAAAAAGTTTAAACAATTTGAAAATATCACTATATTTAGGCGAGTAAACGAAAAATGTTCATTTCAGACTCTAAAAACGTAGAAATCGTGTTTCAAGTTGAAATACGCCTTGTAAACGAAAAATGTTTATTTCAGACTCTAATAACGTAGAAATCGTGTTTCAAGTTGAAATACGCCTTGGGACCATATCTCACCTAAAGTAAATGGTAGAATCAAACTTTAACCAAACGTAATGTTTGTACCTAGGGTAAAGTTAAAAAGTTTAAACAATTTGAAAATATCACTATATTTAGGCGAGTAAACGAAAAATGTTCATTTCAGACTCTAAAAACGTAGAAATCGTGTTTCAAGTTGAAATACGCCTTGTAAACGAAAAATGTTTATTTCAGACTCTAATAACGTAGAAATCGTGTTTCAAGTTGAAATACGCCTTGGGACCATATCTCACCTAAAGTAAATGGTAGAATCAAACTTTAACCAAACGTAATGTTTGTACCTAGTATAAAGTTAAAAAGTTTAAACAATTTGAAAATATCACTATATTTAGGCGAGTAAACGAAAAATGTTCATTTCAGACTCTAAAAACGTAGAAATCGTCTTTCAAGTTGAAATACGCCTTGTAAACGAAAAATGTTTATTTCAGACTCTAATAACGTAGAAATCGTGTTTCAAGTTGAAATACGCCTTGGGACCATATCTCACCTAAAGTAAATGGTAGAATCAAACTTTAACCAAACGTAATGTTTGTACCTAGGGTAAAGTTAAAAAGTTTAAACAATTTGAAAATATCACTATATTTAGGCGAGTAAACGAAAAATGTTCATTTCAGACTCTAAAAACGTAGAAATCGTGTTTCAAGTTGAAATACGCCTTGTAAACGAAAAATGTTTATTTCAGACTCTAATAACGTAGAAATCGTGTTTCAAGTTGAAATACGCCTTGGGACCATATCTCACCTAAAGTAAATGGTAGAATCAAACTTTAACCAAACGTAATGTTTGTACCTAGGGTAAAGTTAAAAAGTTTAAACAATTTGAAAATATCACTATATTTAGGCGAGTAAACGAAAAATGTTCGTCTCAGACTCTAAATACCGCAGAAATCGTGTTTCAAGTTGAAATACGCCTTGGTACCATATCTCACCTAAAGTAAATGGTAGAATCAAACTTTAACCAAACGTAATGTTTGTACCTAGAGTAAAGTTAAAAAGTTTAAACAATTTTAAAATATTACTATATTTAGGCGAGTAAACGAAAAATGTTCATTTCAGACTCTAAAAACGTAGAAATCGTCTTTCAAGTTGAAATACGCCTTGTAAACGAAAAATGTTTATTTCAGACTCTAATAACGTAGAAATCGTGTTTCAAGTTGAAATACGCCTTGGGACCATATCTCACCTAAAGTAAATGGTAGAATCAAACTTTAACCAAACGTAATGTTTGTACCTAGTATAAAGTTAAAAAGTTTAAACAATTTGAAAATATCACTATATTTAGGCGAGTAAACGAAAAATGTTCATTTCAGACTCTAAAAACGTAGAAATCGTCTTTCAAGTTGAAATACGCCTTGTAAACGAAAAATGTTTATTTCAGACTCTAATAACGTAGAAATCGTGTTTCAAGTTGAAATACGCCTTGGGACCATATCTCACCTAAAGTAAATGGTAGAATCAAACTTTAACCAAACGTAATGTTTGTACCTAGGGTAAAGTTAAAAAGTTTAAACAATTTTAAAATATCACTATATTTAGGCGTGTAAACGAAAAATGTTCGTCTCAGACTCTAAAACCGCAGAAATCGTGTTTCAAGTTGAAATACGCCTTGTTACCATATCTCACCTAAAGTAAATGGTAGAATCAAACTTTAACCAAACGTAATGTTTGTACCTAGTATAAAGTTAAAAAGTTTAAACAATTTTAAAATATCACTATATTTAGGCGAGTAAACGAAAAATGTTCATTTCAGACTCTAAAAACGTAGAAATCGTGTTTCAAGTTGAAAACGCCTTGTAAACGAAAAATGTTTATTTCAGACTCTAATAACGTAGAAATCGTGTTTCAAGTTGAAATACGCCTTGGGACCATATCTCACCTAAAGTAAATGGTAGAATCAAACTTTAACCAAACGTAATGTTTGTACCTAGGGTAAAGTTAAAAAGTTTAAACAATTTGAAAATATTACTATATTTAGGCGAGTAAACGAAAAATGTTCGTCTCAGACTCTAAAACCGCAGAAATCGTGTTTCAAGTTGAAATACGCCTTGGTACCATATCTCACCTAAAGTAAATGGTAGAATCAAACTTTAACCAAACGTAATGTTTGTACCTAGGGTAAAGTTAAAAAGTTTAAACAATTTTAAAATATTACTATATTTAGGCGAGTAAACGAAAAATGTTCATTTCAGACTCTAAAAACGTAGAAATCGTCTTTCAAGTTGAAATACGCCTTGTAAACGAAAAATGTTTATTTCAGACTCTAATAACGTAGAAATCGTGTTTCAAGTTGAAATACGCCTTGGGACCATATCTCACCTAAAGTAAATGGTAGAATCAAACTTTAACCAAACGTAATGTTTGTACCTAGGGTAAAGTTAAAAAGTTTAAACAATTTGAAAATATCACTATATTTAGGCGAGTAAACGAAAAATGTTCATTTCAGACTCTAAAAACGTAGAAATCGTGTTTCAAGTTGAAATACGCCTTGTAAACGAAAAATGTTTATTTCAGACTCTAATAACGTAGAAATCGTGTTTCAAGTTGAAATACGCCTTGGGACCATATCTCACCTAAAGTAAA
Source organism: Pterostichus niger (assembly GCA_947425015.1). Lineage (NCBI taxonomy): Eukaryota > Metazoa > Arthropoda > Insecta > Coleoptera > Carabidae > Pterostichus > Pterostichus niger. Next base: position 20,900,362 of record OX380346.1, on the reverse strand, counting down.
TGGTAGAATCAAACTTTAACCAAACGTAATGTTTGTACCTAGTATAAAGTTAAAAAGTTTAAACAATTTTAAAATATCACTATATTTAGGCGAGTAAACGAAAAATGTTCATTTCAGACTCTAAAAACGTAGAAATCGTCTTTCAAGTTGAAATACGCCTTGTAAACGAAAAATGTTTATTTCAGACTCTAATAACGTAGAAATCGTGTTTCAAGTTGAAATACGCCTTGGGACCATATCTCACCTAAAGTAAATGGTAGAATCAAACTTTAACCAAACGTAATGTTTGTACCTAGGGTAAAGTTAAAAAGTTTAAACAATTTGAAAATATCACTATAGTTAGGCGAGTAACCGAAAAATGTTCGTCTCAGACTCTAAATACCGCAGAAATCGTGTTTCAAGTTGAAATACGCCTTGGTACCATATCTCACCTAAAGTAAATGGTAGAATCAAACTTTAACCAAACGTAATGTTTGTACCTAGGGTAAAGTTAAAAAGTTTAAACAATTTTAAAATATTACTATATTTAGGCGAGTAAACGAAAAATGTTCATTTCAGACTCTAAAAACGTAGAAATCGTCTTTCAAGTTGAAATACGCCTTGTAAACGAAAAATGTTTATTTCAGACTCTAATAACGTAGAAATCGTGTTTCAAGTTGAAATACGCCTTGGGACCATATCTCACCTAAAGTAAATGGTAGAATCAAACTTTAACCAAACGTAATGTTTGTACCTAGTATAAAGTTAAAAAGTTTAAACAATTTGAAAATATCACTATATTTAGGCGAGTAAACGAAAAATGTTCATTTCAGACTCTAAAAACGTAGAAATCGTCTTTCAAGTTGAAATACGCCTTGTAAACGAAAAATGTTTATTTCAGACTCTAATAACGTAGAAATCGTGTTTCAAGTTGAAATACGCCTTGGGACCATATCTCACCTAAAGTAAATGGTAGAATCAAACTTTAACCAAACGTAATGTTTGTACCTAGGGTAAAGTTAAAAAGTTTAAACAATTTTAAAATATCACTATATTTAGGCGTGTAAACGAAAAATGTTCGTCTCAGACTCTAAAACCGCAGAAATCGTGTTTCAAGTTGAAATACGCCTTGGTACCATATCTCACCTAAAGTAAATGGTAGAATCAAACTTTAACCAAACGTAATGTTTGTACCTAGTATAAAGTTAAAAAGTTTAAACAATTTTAAAATATCACTATATTTAGGCGAGTAAACGAAAAATGTTCATTTCAGACTCTAAAAACGTAGAAATCGTCTTTCAAGTTGAAATACGCCTTGTAAACGAAAAATGTTTATTTCAGACTCTAATAACGTAGAAATCGTGTTTCAAGTTGAAATACGCCTTGGGACCATATCTCACCTAAAGTAAATGGTAGAATCAAACTTTAACCAAACGTAATGTTTGTACCTAGGGTAAAGTTAAAAAGTTTAAACAATTTGAAAATATCACTATATTTAGGCGAGTAAACGAAAAATGTTCATTTCAGACTCTAAAAACGTAGAAATCGTGTTTCAAGTTGAAATACGCCTTGTAAACGAAAAATGTTTATTTCAGACTCTAATAACGTAGAAATCGTGTTTCAAGTTGAAATACGCCTTGGGACCATATCTCACCTAAAGTAAATGGTAGAATCAAACTTTAACCAAACGTAATGTTTGTACCTAGGGTAAAGTTAAAAAGTTTAAACAATTTGAAAATATCACTATATTTAGGCGAGTAAACGAAAAATGTTCGTCTCAGACTCTAAATACCGCAGAAATCGTGTTTCAAGTTGAAATACGCCTTGGTACCATATCTCACCTAAAGTAAATGGTAGAATCAAACTTTAACCAAACGTAATGTTTGTACCTAGAGTAAAGTTAAAAAGTTTAAACAATTTTAAAATATTACTATATTTAGGCGAGTAAACGAAAAATGTTCATTTCAGACTCTAAAAACGTAGAAATCGTCTTTCAAGTTGAAATACGCCTTGTAAACGAAAAATGTTTATTTCAGACTCTAATAACGTAGAAATCGTGTTTCAAGTTGAAATACGCCTTGGGACCATATCTCACCTAAAGTAAATGGTAGAATCAAACTTTAACCAAACGTAATGTTTGTACCTAGTATAAAGTTAAAAAGTTTAAACAATTTGAAAATATCACTATATTTAGGCGAGTAAACGAAAAATGTTCATTTCAGACTCTAAAAACGTAGAAATCGTCTTTCAAGTTGAAATACGCCTTGTAAACGAAAAATGTTTATTTCAGACTCTAATAACGTAGAAATCGTGTTTCAAGTTGAAATACGCCTTGGGACCATATCTCACCTAAAGTAAATGGTAGAATCAAACTTTAACCAAACGTAATGTTTGTACCTAGGGTAAAGTTAAAAAGTTTAAACAATTTTAAAATATCACTATATTTAGGCGTGTAAACGAAAAATGTTCGTCTCAGACTCTAAAACCGCAGAAATCGTGTTTCAAGTTGAAATACGCCTTGTTACCATATCTCACCTAAAGTAAATGGTAGAATCAAACTTTAACCAAACGTAATGTTTGTACCTAGTATAAAGTTAAAAAGTTTAAACAATTTTAAAATATCACTATATTTAGGCGAGTAAACGAAAAATGTTCATTTCAGACTCTAAAAACGTAGAAATCGTGTTTCAAGTTGAAAACGCCTTGTAAACGAAAAATGTTTATTTCAGACTCTAATAACGTAGAAATCGTGTTTCAAGTTGAAATACGCCTTGGGACCATATCTCACCTAAAGTAAATGGTAGAATCAAACTTTAACCAAACGTAATGTTTGTACCTAGGGTAAAGTTAAAAAGTTTAAACAATTTGAAAATATTACTATATTTAGGCGAGTAAACGAAAAATGTTCGTCTCAGACTCTAAAACCGCAGAAATCGTGTTTCAAGTTGAAATACGCCTTGGTACCATATCTCACCTAAAGTAAATGGTAGAATCAAACTTTAACCAAACGTAATGTTTGTACCTAGGGTAAAGTTAAAAAGTTTAAACAATTTTAAAATATTACTATATTTAGGCGAGTAAACGAAAAATGTTCATTTCAGACTCTAAAAACGTAGAAATCGTCTTTCAAGTTGAAATACGCCTTGTAAACGAAAAATGTTTATTTCAGACTCTAATAACGTAGAAATCGTGTTTCAAGTTGAAATACGCCTTGGGACCATATCTCACCTAAAGTAAATGGTAGAATCAAACTTTAACCAAACGTAATGTTTGTACCTAGGGTAAAGTTAAAAAGTTTAAACAATTTGAAAATATCACTATATTTAGGCGAGTAAACGAAAAATGTTCATTTCAGACTCTAAAAACGTAGAAATCGTGTTTCAAGTTGAAATACGCCTTGTAAACGAAAAATGTTTATTTCAGACTCTAATAACGTAGAAATCGTGTTTCAAGTTGAAATACGCCTTGGGACCATATCTCACCTAAAGTAAATGGTAGAATCAAACTTTAACCAAACGTAATGTTTGTACCTAGTATAAAGTTAAAAAGTTTAAACAATTTTAAAATATCACTATATTTAGGCGAGTAAACGAAAAATGTTCATTTCAGACTCTAAAAACGTAGAAATCGTCTTTCAAGTTGAAATACGCCTTGTAAACGAAAAATGTTTATTTCAGACTCTAATAACGTAGAAATCGTGTTTCAAGTTGAAATACGCCTTGGGACCATATCTCACCTAAAGTAAATGGTAGAATCAAACTTTAACCAAACGTAATGTTTGTACCTAGGGTAAAGTTAAAAAGTTTAAACAATTTGAAAATATCACTATAGTTAGGCGAGTAACCGAAAAATGTTCGTCTCAGACTCTAAATACCGCAGAAATCGTGTTTCAAGTTGAAATACGCCTTGGTACCATATCTCACCTAAAGTAAATGGTAGAATCAAACTTTAACCAAACGTAATGTTTGTACCTAGGGTAAAGTTAAAAAGTTTAAACAATTTTAAAATATTACTATATTTAGGCGAGTAAACGAAAAATGTTCATTTCAGACTCTAAAAACGTAGAAATCGTCTTTCAAGTTGAAATACGCCTTGTAAACGAAAAATGTTTATTTCAGACTCTAATAACGTAGAAATCGTGTTTCAAGTTGAAATACGCCTTGGGACCATATCTCACCTAAAGTAAATGGTAGAATCAAACTTTAACCAAACGTAATGTTTGTACCTAGTATAAAGTTAAAAAGTTTAAACAATTTGAAAATATCACTATATTTAGGCGAGTAAACGAAAAATGTTCATTTCAGACTCTAAAAACGTAGAAATCGTCTTTCAAGTTGAAATACGCCTTGTAAACGAAAAATGTTTATTTCAGACTCTAATAACGTAGAAATCGTGTTTCAAGTTGAAATACGCCTTGGGACCATATCTCACCTAAAGTAAATGGTAGAATCAAACTTTAACCAAACGTAATGTTTGTACCTAGGGTAAAGTTAAAAAGTTTAAACAATTTTAAAATATCACTATATTTAGGCGTGTAAACGAAAAATGTTCGTCTCAGACTCTAAAACCGCAGAAATCGTGTTTCAAGTTGAAATACGCCTTGGTACCATATCTCACCTAAAGTAAATGGTAGAATCAAACTTTAACCAAACGTAATGTTTGTACCTAGTATAAAGTTAAAAAGTTTAAACAATTTTAAAATATCACTATATTTAGGCGAGTAAACGAAAAATGTTCATTTCAGACTCTAAAAACGTAGAAATCGTGTTTCAAGTTGAAAACGCCTTGTAAACGAAAAATGTTTATTTCAGACTCTAATAACGTAGAAATCGTGTTTCAAGTTGAAATACGCCTTGGGACCATATCTCACCTAAAGTAAATGGTAGAATCAAACTTTAACCAAACGTAATGTTTGTACCTAGGGTAAAGTTAAAAAGTTTAAACAATTTGAAAATATCACTATATTTAGGCGAGTAAACGAAAAATGTTCGTCTCAGACTCTAAAACCGCAGAAATCGTGTTTCAAGTTGAAATACGCCTTGGTACCATATCTCACCTAAAGTAAATGGTAGAATCAAACTTTAACCAAACGTAATGTTTGTACCTAGGGTAAAGTTAAAAAGTTTAAACAATTTTAAAATATTACTATATTTAGGCGAGTAAACGAAAAATGTTCATTTCAGACTCTAAAAACGTAGAAATCGTGTTTCAAGTTGAAAACGCCTTGTAAACGAAAAATGTTTATTTCAGACTCTAATAACGTAGAAATCGTGTTTCAAGTTGAAATACGCCTTGGGACCATATCTCACCTAAAGTAAATGGTAGAATCAAACTTTAACCAAACGTAATGTTTGTACCTAGGGTAAAGTTAAAAAGTTTAAACAATTTGAAAATATTACTATATTTAGGCGAGTAAACGAAAAATGTTCGTCTCAGACTCTAAAACCGCAGAAATCGTGTTTCAAGTTGAAATACGCCTTGGTACCATATCTCACCTAAAGTAAATGGTAGAATCAAACTTTAACCAAACGTAATGTTTGTACCTAGGGTAAAGTTAAAAAGTTTAAACAATTTTAAAATATTACTATATTTAGGCGAGTAAACGAAAAATGTTCATTTCAGACTCTAAAAACGTAGAAATCGTCTTTCAAGTTGAAATACGCCTTGTAAACGAAAAATGTTTATTTCAGACTCTAATAACGTAGAAATCGTGTTTCAAGTTGAAATACGCCTTGGGACCATATCTCACCTAAAGTAAATGGTAGAATCAAACTTTAACCAAACGTAATGTTTGTACCTAGGGTAAAGTTAAAAAGTTTAAACAATTTGAAAATATCACTATATTTAGGCGAGTAAACGAAAAATGTTCATTTCAGACTCTAAAAACGTAGAAATCGTGTTTCAAGTTGAAATACGCCTTGTAAACGAAAAATGTTTATTTCAGACTCTAATAACGTAGAAATCGTGTTTCAAGTTGAAATACGCCTTGGGACCATATCTCACCTAAAGTAAATGGTAGAATCAAACTTTAACCAAACGTAATGTTTGTACCTAGTATAAAGTTAAAAAGTTTAAACAATTTTAAAATATCACTATATTTAGGCGAGTAAACGAAAAATGTTCATTTCAGACTCTAAAAACGTAGAAATCGTCTTTCAAGTTGAAATACGCCTTGTAAACGAAAAATGTTTATTTCAGACTCTAATAACGTAGAAATCGTGTTTCAAGTTGAAATACGCCTTGGGACCATATCTCACCTAAAGTAAATGGTAGAATCAAACTTTAACCAAACGTAATGTTTGTACCTAGGGTAAAGTTAAAAAGTTTAAACAATTTGAAAATATCACTATAGTTAGGCGAGTAACCGAAAAATGTTCGTCTCAGACTCTAAATACCGCAGAAATCGTGTTTCAAGTTGAAATACGCCTTGGTACCATATCTCACCTAAAGTAAATGGTAGAATCAAACTTTAACCAAACGTAATGTTTGTACCTAGGGTAAAGTTAAAAAGTTTAAACAATTTTAAAATATTACTATATTTAGGCGAGTAAACGAAAAATGTTCATTTCAGACTCTAAAAACGTAGAAATCGTCTTTCAAGTTGAAATACGCCTTGTAAACGAAAAATGTTTATTTCAGACTCTAATAACGTAGAAATCGTGTTTCAAGTTGAAATACGCCTTGGGACCATATCTCACCTAAAGTAAATGGTAGAATCAAACTTTAACCAAACGTAATGTTTGTACCTAGTATAAAGTTAAAAAGTTTAAACAATTTGAAAATATCACTATATTTAGGCGAGTAAACGAAAAATGTTCATTTCAGACTCTAAAAACGTAGAAATCGTCTTTCAAGTTGAAATACGCCTTGTAAACGAAAAATGTTTATTTCAGACTCTAATAACGTAGAAATCGTGTTTCAAGTTGAAATACGCCTTGGGACCATATCTCACCTAAAGTAAATGGTAGAATCAAACTTTAACCAAACGTAATGTTTGTACCTAGGGTAAAGTTAAAAAGTTTAAACAATTTTAAAATATCACTATATTTAGGCGTGTAAACGAAAAATGTTCGTCTCAGACTCTAAAACCGCAGAAATCGTGTTTCAAGTTGAAATACGCCTTGGTACCATATCTCACCTAAAGTAAATGGTAGAATCAAACTTTAACCAAACGTAATGTTTGTACCTAGTATAAAGTTAAAAAGTTTAAACAATTTTAAAATATCACTATATTTAGGCGAGTAAACGAAAAATGTTCATTTCAGACTCTAAAAACGTAGAAATCGTGTTTCAAGTTGAAAACGCCTTGTAAACGAAAAATGTTTATTTCAGACTCTAATAACGTAGAAATCGTGTTTCAAGTTGAAATACGCCTTGGGACCATATCTCACCTAAAGTAAATGGTAGAATCAAACTTTAACCAAACGTAATGTTTGTACCTAGGGTAAAGTTAAAAAGTTTAAACAATTTGAAAATATCACTATATTTAGGCGAGTAAACGAAAAATGTTCGTCTCAGACTCTAAAACCGCAGAAATCGTGTTTCAAGTTGAAATACGCCTTGGTACCATATCTCACCTAAAGTAAATGGTAGAATCAAACTTTAACCAAACGTAATGTTTGTACCTAGGGTAAAGTTAAAAAGTTTAAACAATTTTAAAATATTACTATATTTAGGCGAGTAAACGAAAAATGTTCATTTCAGACTCTAAAAACGTAGAAATCGTCTTTCAAGTTGAAATACGCCTTGTAAACGAAAAATGTTTATTTCAGACTCTAATAACGTAGAAATCGTGTTTCAAGTTGAAATACGCCTTGGGACCATATCTCACCTAAAGTAAATGGTAGAATCAAACTTTAACCAAACGTAATGTTTGTACCTAGGGTAAAGTTAAAAAGTTTAAACAATTTGAAAATATCACTATATTTAGGCGAGTAAACGAAAAATGTTCGTCTCAGACTCTAAAACCGCAGAAATCGTGTTTCAAGTTGAAATACGCCTTGGTACCATATCTCACCTAAAGTAAATGGTAGAATCAAACTTTAACCAAACGTAATGTTTGTACCTAGTATAAAGTTAAAAAGTTTAAACAATTTTAAAATATCACTATATTTAGGCGAGTAAACGAAAAATGTTCATTTCAGACTCTAAAAACGTAGAAATCGTGTTTCAAGTTGAAAACGCCTTGTAAACGAAAAATTTTTATTTCAGACTCTAATAACGTAGAAATCGTGTTTCAAGTTGAAATACGCCTTGGGACCATATCTCACCTAAAGTAAATGGTAGAATCAAACTTTAACCAAACGTAATGTTTGTACCTAGGGTAAAGTTAAAAAGTTTAAACAATTTGAAAATATCACTATATTTAGGCGAGTAAACGAAAAATGTTCGTCTCAGACTCTAAAACCGCAGAAATCGTGTTTCAAGTTGAAATACGCCTTGGTACCATATCTCACCTAAAGTAAATGGTAGAATCAAACTTTAACCAAACGTAATGTTTGTACCTAGGGTAAAGTTAAAAAGTTTAAACAATTTTAAAATATTACTATATTTAGGCGAGTAAACGAAAAATGTTCATTTCAGACTCTAAAAACGTAGAAATCGTGTTTCAAGTTGAAAACGCCTTGTAAACGAAAAATGTTTATTTCAGACTCTAATAACGTAGAAATCGTGTTTCAAGTTGAAATACGCCTTGGGACCATATCTCACCTAAAGTAAATGGTAGAATCAAACTTTAACCAAACGTAATGTTTGTACCTAGGGTAAAGTTAAAAAGTTTAAACAATTTGAAAATATTACTATATTTAGGCGAGTAAACGAAAAATGTTCGTCTCAGACTCTAAAACCGCAGAAATCGTGTTTCAAGTTGAAATACGCCTTGGTACCATATCTCACCTAAAGTAAATGGTAGAATCAAACTTTAACCAAACGTAATGTTTGTACCTAGGGTAAAGTTAAAAAGTTTAAACAATTTTAAAATATTACTATATTTAGGCGAGTAAACGAAAAATGTTCATTTCAGACTCTAAAAACGTAGAAATCGTCTTTCAAGTTGAAATACGCCTTGTAAACGAAAAATGTTTATTTCAGACTCTAATAACGTAGAAATCGTGTTTCAAGTTGAAATACGCCTTGGGACCATATCTCACCTAAAGTAAATGGTAGAATCAAACTTTAACCAAACGTAATGTTTGTACCTAGGGTAAAGTTAAAAAGTTTAAACAATTTGAAAATATCACTATATTTAGGCGAGTAAACGAAAAATGTTCATTTCAGACTCTAAAAACGTAGAAATCGTGTTTCAAGTTGAAATACGCCTTGTAAACGAAAAATGTTTATTTCAGACTCTAATAACGTAGAAATCGTGTTTCAAGTTGAAATACGCCTTGGGACCATATCTCACCTAAAGTAAATGGTAGAATCAAACTTTAACCAAACGTAATGTTTGTACCTAGTATAAAGTTAAAAAGTTTAAACAATTTTAAAATATCACTATATTTAGGCGAGTAAACGAAAAATGTTCATTTCAGACTCTAAAAACGTAGAAATCGTCTTTCAAGTTGAAATACGCCTTGTAAACGAAAAATGTTTATTTCAGACTCTAATAACGTAGAAATCGTGTTTCAAGTTGAAATACGCCTTGGGACCATATCTCACCTAAAGTAAATGGTAGAATCAAACTTTAACCAAACGTAATGTTTGTACCTAGGGTAAAGTTAAAAAGTTTAAACAATTTGAAAATATCACTATAGTTAGGCGAGTAACCGAAAAATGTTCGTCTCAGACTCTAAATACCGCAGAAATCGTGTTTCAAGTTGAAATACGCCTTGGTACCATATCTCACCTAAAGTAAATGGTAGAATCAAACTTTAACCAAACGTAATGTTTGTACCTAGGGTAAAGTTAAAAAGTTTAAACAATTTTAAAATATTACTATATTTAGGCGAGTAAACGAAAAATGTTCATTTCAGACTCTAAAAACGTAGAAATCGTCTTTCAAGTTGAAATACGCCTTGTAAACGAAAAATGTTTATTTCAGACTCTAATAACGTAGAAATCGTGTTTCAAGTTGAAATACGCCTTGGGACCATATCTCACCTAAAGTAAATGGTAGAATCAAACTTTAACCAAACGTAATGTTTGTACCTAGTATAAAGTTAAAAAGTTTAAACAATTTGAAAATATCACTATATTTAGGCGAGTAAACGAAAAATGTTCATTTCAGACTCTAAAAACGTAGAAATCGTCTTTCAAGTTGAAATACGCCTTGTAAACGAAAAATGTTTATTTCAGACTCTAATAACGTAGAAATCGTGTTTCAAGTTGAAATACGCCTTGGGACCATATCTCACCTAAAGTAAATGGTAGAATCAAACTTTAACCAAACGTAATGTTTGTACCTAGGGTAAAGTTAAAAAGTTTAAACAATTTTAAAATATCACTATATTTAGGCGTGTAAACGAAAAATGTTCGTCTCAGACTCTAAAACCGCAGAAATCGTGTTTCAAGTTGAAATACGCCTTGGTACCATATCTCACCTAAAGTAAATGGTAGAATCAAACTTTAACCAAACGTAATGTTTGTACCTAGTATAAAGTTAAAAAGTTTAAACAATTTTAAAATATCACTATATTTAGGCGAGTAAACGAAAAATGTTCATTTCAGACTCTAAAAACGTAGAAATCGTGTTTCAAGTTGAAAACGCCTTGTAAACGAAAAATGTTTATTTCAGACTCTAATAACGTAGAAATCGTGTTTCAAGTTGAAATACGCCTTGGGACCATATCTCACCTAAAGTAAATGGTAGAATCAAACTTTAACCAAACGTAATGTTTGTACCTAGGGTAAAGTTAAAAAGTTTAAACAATTTGAAAATATCACTATATTTAGGCGAGTAAACGAAAAATGTTCGTCTCAGACTCTAAAACCGCAGAAATCGTGTTTCAAGTTGAAATACGCCTTGGTACCATATCTCACCTAAAGTAAATGGTAGAATCAAACTTTAACCAAACGTAATGTTTGTACCTAGGGTAAAGTTAAAAAGTTTAAACAATTTTAAAATATTACTATATTTAGGCGAGTAAACGAAAAATGTTCATTTCAGACTCTAAAAACGTAGAAATCGTCTTTCAAGTTGAAATACGCCTTGTAAACGAAAAATGTTTATTTCAGACTCTAATAACGTAGAAATCGTGTTTCAAGTTGAAATACGCCTTGGGACCATATCTCACCTAAAGTAAATGGTAGAATCAAACTTTAACCAAACGTAATGTTTGTACCTAGGGTAAAGTTAAAAAGTTTAAACAATTTGAAAATATCACTATATTTAGGCGAGTAAACGAAAAATGTTCATTTCAGACTCTAAAAACGTAGAAATCGTGTTTCAAGTTGAAATACGCCTTGTAAACGAAAAATGTTTATTTCAGACTCTAATAACGTAGAAATCGTGTTTCAAGTTGAAATACGCCTTGGGACCATATCTCACCTAAAGTAAATGGTAGAATCAAACTTTAACCAAACGTAATGTTTGTACCTAGTATAAAGTTAAAAAGTTTAAACAATTTTAAAATATCACTATATTTAGGCGAGTAAACGAAAAATGTTCATTTCAGACTCTAAAAACGTAGAAATCGTCTTTCAAGTTGAAATACGCCTTGTAAACGAAAAATGTTTATTTCAGACTCTAATAACGTAGAAATCGTGTTTCAAGTTGAAATACGCCTTGGGACCATATCTCACCTAAAGTAAATGGTAGAATCAAACTTTAACCAAACGTAATGTTTGTACCTAGGGTAAAGTTAAAAAGTTTAAACAATTTGAAAATATCACTATATTTAGGCGAGTAAACGAAAAATGTTCATTTCAGACTCTAAAAACGTAGAAATCGTGTTTCAAGTTGAAATACGCCTTGTAAACGAAAAATGTTTATTTCAGACTCTAATAACGTAGAAATCGTGTTTCAAGTTGAAATACGCCTTGGGACCATATCTCACCTAAAGTAAATGGTAGAATCAAACTTTAACCAAACGTAATGTTTGTACCTAGGGTAAAGTTAAAAAGTTTAAACAATTTGAAAATATCACTATATTTAGGCGAGTAAACGAAAAATGTTCGTCTCAGACTCTAAATACCGCAGAAATCGTGTTTCAAGTTGAAATACGCCTTGGTACCATATCTCACCTAAAGTAAATGGTAGAATCAAACTTTAACCAAACGTAATGTTTGTACCTAGGGTAAAGTTAAAAAGTTTAAACAATTTTAAAATATTACTATATTTAGGCGAGTAAACGAAAAATGTTCATTTCAGACTCTAAAAACGTAGAAATCGTCTTTCAAGTTGAAATACGCCTTGTAAACGAAAAATGTTTATTTCAGACTCTAATAACGTAGAAATCGTGTTTCAAGTTGAAATACGCCTTGGGACCATATCTCACCTAAAGTAAATGGTAGAATCAAACTTTAACCAAACGTAATGTTTGTACCTAGTATAAAGTTAAAAAGTTTAAACAATTTGAAAATATCACTATATTTAGGCGAGTAAACGAAAAATGTTCATTTCAGACTCTAAAAACGTAGAAATCGTCTTTCAAGTTGAAATACGCCTTGTAAACGAAAAATGTTTATTTCAGACTCTAATAACGTAGAAATCGTGTTTCAAGTTGAAATACGCCTTGGGACCATATCTTACCTAAAGTAAATGGTAGAATCAAACTTTAACCAAACGTAATGTTTGTACCTAGTATAAAGTTAAAAAGTTTAAACAATTTTAAAATATCACTATATTTAGGCGAGTAAACGAAAAATGTTCATTTCAGACTCTAAAAACGTAGAAATCGTGTTTCAAGTTGAAAACGCCTTGTAAACGAAAAATGTTTATTTCAGACTCTAATAACGTAGAAATCGTGTTTCAAGTTGAAATACGCCTTGGGACCATATCTCACCTAAAGTAAATGGTAGAATCAAACTTTAACCAAACGTAATGTTTGTACCTAGTATAAAGTTAAAAAGTTTAAACAATTTGAAAATATCACTATATTTAGGCGAGTAAACGAAAAATGTTCATTTCAGACTCTAAAAACGTAGAAATCGTCTTTCAAGTTGAAATACGCCTTGTAAACGAAAAATGTTTATTTCAGACTCTAATAACGTAGAAATCGTGTTTCAAGTTGAAATACGCCTTGGGACCATATCTCACCTAAAGTAAATGGTAGAATCAAACTTTAACCAAACGTAATGTTTGTACCTAGGGTAAAGTTAAAAAGTTTAAACAATTTGAAAATATCACTATATTTAGGCGAGTAAACGAAAAATGTTCGTCTCAGACTCTAAAACCGCAGAAATCGTGTTTCAAGTTGAAATACGCCTTGGTACCATATCTCACCTAAAGTAAATGGTAGAATCAAACTTTAACCAAACGTAATGTTTGTACCTAGGGTAAAGTTAAAAAGTTTAAACAATTTTAAAATATTACTATATTTAGGCGAGTAAACGAAAAATGTTCATTTCAGACTCTAAAAACGTAGAAATCGTCTTTCAAGTTGAAATACGCCTTGTAAACGAAAAATGTTTATTTCAGACTCTAATAACGTAGAAATCGTGTTTCAAGTTGAAATACGCCTTGGGACCATATCTCACCTAAAGTAAATGGTAGAATCAAACTTTAACCAAACGTAATGTTTGTACCTAGGGTAAAGTTAAAAAGTTTAAACAATTTGAAAATATCACTATATTTAGGCGAGTAAACGAAAAATGTTCATTTCAGACTCTAAAAACGTAGAAATCGTGTTTCAAGTTGAAATACGCCTTGTAAACGAAAAATGTTTATTTCAGACTCTAATAACGTAGAAATCGTGTTTCAAGTTGAAATACGCCTTGGGACCATATCTCACCTAAAGTAAATGGTAGAATCAAACTTTAACCAAACGTAATGTTTGTACCTAGTATAAAGTTAAAAAGTTTAAACAATTTTAAAATATCACTATATTTAGGCGAGTAAACGAAAAATGTTCATTTCAGACTCTAAAAACGTAGAAATCGTCTTTCAAGTTGAAATACGCCTTGTAAACGAAAAATGTTTATTTCAGACTCTAATAACGTAGAAATCGTGTTTCAAGTTGAAATACGCCTTGGGACCATATCTCACCTAAAGTAAATGGTAGAATCAAACTTTAACCAAACGTAATGTTTGTACCTAGGGTAAAGTTAAAAAGTTTAAACAATTTTAAAATATCACTATATTTAGGCGTGTAAACGAAAAATGTTCGTCTCAGACTCTAAAACCGCAGAAATCGTGTTTCAAGTTGAAATACGCCTTGGTACCATATCTCACCTAAAGTAAATGGTAGAATCAAACTTTAACCAAACGTAATGTTTGTACCTAGGGTAAAGTTAAAAAGTTTAAACAATTTTAAAATATTACTATATTTAGGCGAGTAAACGAAAAATGTTCATTTCAGACTCTAAAAACGTAGAAATCGTCTTTCAAGTTGAAATACGCCTTGTAAACGAAAAATGTTTATTTCAGACTCTAATAACGTAGAAATCGTGTTTCAAGTTGAAATACGCCTTGGGACCATATCTCACCTAAAGTAAATGGTAGAATCAAACTTTAACCAAACGTAATGTTTGTACCTAGGGTAAAGTTAAAAAGTTTAAACAATTTGAAAATATCACTATATTTAGGCGAGTAAACGAAAAATGTTCGTCTCAGACTCTAAAACCGCAGAAATCGTGTTTCAAGTTGAAATACGCCTTGGTACCATATCTCACCTAAAGTAAATGGTAGAATCAAACTTTAACCAAACGTAATGTTTGTACCTAGGGTAAAGTTAAAAAGTTTAAACAATTTTAAAATATTACTATATTTAGGCGAGTAAACGAAAAATGTTCATTTCAGACTCTAAAAACGTAGAAATCGTCTTTCAAGTTGAAATACGCCTTGTAAACGAAAAATGTTTATTTCAGACTCTAATAACGTAGAAATCGTGTTTCAAGTTGAAATACGCCTTGGGACCATATCTCACCTAAAGTAAATGGTAGAATCAAACTTTAACCAAACGTAATGTTTGTACCTAGGGTAAAGTTAAAAAGTTTAAACAATTTGAAAATATCACTATATTTAGGCGAGTAAACGAAAAATGTTCATTTCAGACTCTAAAAACGTAGAAATCGTGTTTCAAGTTGAAATACGCCTTGTAAACGAAAAATGTTTATTTCAGACTCTAATAACGTAGAAATCGTGTTTCAAGTTGAAATACGCCTTGGGACCATATCTCACCTAAAGTAAATGGTAGAATCAAACTTTAACCAAACGTAATGTTTGTACCTAGTATAAAGTTAAAAAGTTTAAACAATTTTAAAATATCACTATATTTAGGCGAGTAAACGAAAAATGTTCATTTCAGACTCTAAAAACGTAGAAATCGTCTTTCAAGTTGAAATACGCCTTGTAAACGAAAAATGTTTATTTCAGACTCTAATAACGTAGAAATCGTGTTTCAAGTTGAAATACGCCTTGGGACCATATCTCACCTAAAGTAAATGGTAGAATCAAACTTTAACCAAACGTAATGTTTGTACCTAGGGTAAAGTTAAAAAGTTTAAACAATTTGAAAATATCACTATATTTAGGCGAGTAAACGAAAAATGTTCATTTCAGACTCTAAAAACGTAGAAATCGTGTTTCAAGTTGAAATACGCCTTGTAAACGAAAAATGTTTATTTCAGACTCTAATAACGTAGAAATCGTGTTTCAAGTTGAAATACGCCTTGGGACCATATCTCACCTAAAGTAAATGGTAGAATCAAACTTTAACCAAACGTAATGTTTGTACCTAGGGTAAAGTTAAAAAGTTTAAACAATTTGAAAATATCACTATATTTAGGCGAGTAAACGAAAAATGTTCGTCTCAGACTCTAAATACCGCAGAAATCGTGTTTCAAGTTGAAATACGCCTTGGTACCATATCTCACCTAAAGTAAATGGTAGAATCAAACTTTAACCAAACGTAATGTTTGTACCTAGGGTAAAGTTAAAAAGTTTAAACAATTTTAAAATATTACTATATTTAGGCGAGTAAACGAAAAATGTTCATTTCAGACTCTAAAAACGTAGAAATCGTCTTTCAAGTTGAAATACGCCTTGTAAACGAAAAATGTTTATTTCAGACTCTAATAACGTAGAAATCGTGTTTCAAGTTGAAATACGCCTTGGGACCATATCTCACCTAAAGTAAATGGTAGAATCAAACTTTAACCAAACGTAATGTTTGTACCTAGTATAAAGTTAAAAAGTTTAAACAATTTGAAAATATCACTATATTTAGGCGAGTAAACGAAAAATGTTCATTTCAGACTCTAAAAACGTAGAAATCGTCTTTCAAGTTGAAATACGCCTTGTAAACGAAAAATGTTTATTTCAGACTCTAATAACGTAGAAATCGTGTTTCAAGTTGAAATACGCCTTGGGACCATATCTTACCTAAAGTAAATGGTAGAATCAAACTTTAACCAAACGTAATGTTTGTACCTAGTATAAAGTTAAAAAGTTTAAACAATTTTAAAATATCACTATATTTAGGCGAGTAAACGAAAAATGTTCATTTCAGACTCTAAAAACGTAGAAATCGTCTTTCAAGTTGAAATACGCCTTGTAAACGAAAAATGTTTATTTCAGACTCTAATAACGTAGAAATCGTGTTTCAAGTTGAAATACGCCTTGGGACCATATCTCACCTAAAGTAAATGGTAGAATCAAACTTTAACCAAACGTAATGTTTGTACCTAGGGTAAAGTTAAAAAGTTTAAACAATTTTAAAATATCACTATATTTAGGCGTGTAAACGAAAAATGTTCGTCTCAGACTCTAAAACCGCAGAAATCGTGTTTCAAGTTGAAATACGCCTTGGTACCATATCTCACCTAAAGTAAATGGTAGAATCAAACTTTAACCAAACGTAATGTTTGTACCTAGGGTAAAGTTAAAAAGTTTAAACAATTTTAAAATATTACTATATTTAGGCGAGTAAACGAAAAATGTTCATTTCAGACTCTAAAAACGTAGAAATCGTCTTTCAAGTTGAAATACGCCTTGTAAACGAAAAATGTTTATTTCAGACTCTAATAACGTAGAAATCGTGTTTCAAGTTGAAATACGCCTTGGGACCATATCTCACCTAAAGTAAATGGTAGAATCAAACTTTAACCAAACGTAATGTTTGTACCTAGGGTAAAGTTAAAAAGTTTAAACAATTTGAAAATATCACTATATTTAGGCGAGTAAACGAAAAATGTTCGTCTCAGACTCTAAAACCGCAGAAATCGTGTTTCAAGTTGAAATACGCCTTGGTACCATATCTCACCTAAAGTAAATGGTAGAATCAAACTTTAACCAAACGTAATGTTTGTACCTAGGGTAAAGTTAAAAAGTTTAAACAATTTTAAAATATTACTATATTTAGGCGAGTAAACGAAAAATGTTCATTTCAGACTCTAAAAACGTAGAAATCGTCTTTCAAGTTGAAATACGCCTTGTAAACGAAAAATGTTTATTTCAGACTCTAATAACGTAGAAATCGTGTTTCAAGTTGAAATACGCCTTGGGACCATATCTCACCTAAAGTAAATGGTAGAATCAAACTTTAACCAAACGTAATGTTTGTACCTAGGGTAAAGTTAAAAAGTTTAAACAATTTGAAAATATCACTATATTTAGGCGAGTAAACGAAAAATGTTCATTTCAGACTCTAAAAACGTAGAAATCGTGTTTCAAGTTGAAATACGCCTTGTAAACGAAAAATGTTTATTTCAGACTCTAATAACGTAGAAATCGTGTTTCAAGTTGAAATACGCCTTGGGACCATATCTCACCTAAAGTAAATGGTAGAATCAAACTTTAACCAAACGTAATGTTTGTACCTAGTATAAAGTTAAAAAGTTTAAACAATTTTAAAATATCACTATATTTAGGCGAGTAAACGAAAAATGTTCATTTCAGACTCTAAAAACGTAGAAATCGTCTTTCAAGTTGAAATACGCCTTGTAAACGAAAAATGTTTATTTCAGACTCTAATAACGTAGAAATCGTGTTTCAAGTTGAAATACGCCTTGGGACCATATCTCACCTAAAGTAAATGGTAGAATCAAACTTTAACCAAACGTAATGTTTGTACCTAGGGTAAAGTTAAAAAGTTTAAACAATTTTAAAATATCACTATATTTAGGCGTGTAAACGAAAAATGTTCGTCTCAGACTCTAAAACCGCAGAAATCGTGTTTCAAGTTGAAATACGCCTTGGTACCATATCTCACCTAAAGTAAATGGTAGAATCAAACTTTAACCAAACGTAATGTTTGTACCTAGGGTAAAGTTAAAAAGTTTAAACAATTTTAAAATATTACTATATTTAGGCGAGTAAACGAAAAATGTTCATTTCAGACTCTAAAAACGTAGAAATCGTCTTTCAAGTTGAAATACGCCTTGTAAACGAAAAATGTTTATTTCAGACTCTAATAACGTAGAAATCGTGTTTCAAGTTGAAATACGCCTTGGGACCATATCTCACCTAAAGTAAATGGTAGAATCAAACTTTAACCAAACGTAATGTTTGTACCTAGGGTAAAGTTAAAAAGTTTAAACAATTTGAAAATATCACTATATTTAGGCGAGTAAACGAAAAATGTTCGTCTCAGACTCTAAAACCGCAGAAATCGTGTTTCAAGTTGAAATACGCCTTGGTACCATATCTCACCTAAAGTAAATGGTAGAATCAAACTTTAACCAAACGTAATGTTTGTACCTAGGGTAAAGTTAAAAAGTTTAAACAATTTTAAAATATTACTATATTTAGGCGAGTAAACGAAAAATGTTCATTTCAGACTCTAAAAACGTAGAAATCGTCTTTCAAGTTGAAATACGCCTTGTAAACGAAAAATGTTTATTTCAGACTCTAATAACGTAGAAATCGTGTTTCAAGTTGAAATACGCCTTGGGACCATATCTCACCTAAAGTAAATGGTAGAATCAAACTTTAACCAAACGTAATGTTTGTACCTAGGGTAAAGTTAAAAAGTTTAAACAATTTGAAAATATCACTATATTTAGGCGAGTAAACGAAAAATGTTCATTTCAGACTCTAAAAACGTAGAAATCGTGTTTCAAGTTGAAATACGCCTTGTAAACGAAAAATGTTTATTTCAGACTCTAATAACGTAGAAATCGTGTTTCAAGTTGAAATACGCCTTGGGACCATATCTCACCTAAAGTAAATGGTAGAATCAAACTTTAACCAAACGTAATGTTTGTACCTAGTATAAAGTTAAAAAGTTTAAACAATTTTAAAATATCACTATATTTAGGCGAGTAAACGAAAAATGTTCATTTCAGACTCTAAAAACGTAGAAATCGTCTTTCAAGTTGAAATACGCCTTGTAAACGAAAAATGTTTATTTCAGACTCTAATAACGTAGAAATCGTGTTTCAAGTTGAAATACGCCTTGGGACCATATCTCACCTAAAGTAAATGGTAGAATCAAACTTTAACCAAACGTAATGTTTGTACCTAGGGTAAAGTTAAAAAGTTTAAACAATTTGAAAATATCACTATATTTAGGCGAGTAAACGAAAAATGTTCATTTCAGACTCTAAAAACGTAGAAATCGTGTTTCAAGTTGAAATACGCCTTGTAAACGAAAAATGTTTATTTCAGACTCTAATAACGTAGAAATCGTGTTTCAAGTTGAAATACGCCTTGGGACCATATCTCACCTAAAGTAAATGGTAGAATCAAACTTTAACCAAACGTAATGTTTGTACCTAGGGTAAAGTTAAAAAGTTTAAACAATTTGAAAATATCACTATATTTAGGCGAGTAAACGAAAAATGTTCGTCTCAGACTCTAAATACCGCAGAAATCGTGTTTCAAGTTGAAATACGCCTTGGTACCATATCTCACCTAAAGTAAATGGTAGAATCAAACTTTAACCAAACGTAATGTTTGTACCTAGGGTAAAGTTAAAAAGTTTAAACAATTTTAAAATATTACTATATTTAGGCGAGTAAACGAAAAATGTTCATTTCAGACTCTAAAAACGTAGAAATCGTCTTTCAAGTTGAAATACGCCTTGTAAACGAAAAATGTTTATTTCAGACTCTAATAACGTAGAAATCGTGTTTCAAGTTGAAATACGCCTTGGGACCATATCTCACCTAAAGTAAATGGTAGAATCAAACTTTAACCAAACGTAATGTTTGTACCTAGTATAAAGTTAAAAAGTTTAAACAATTTGAAAATATCACTATATTTAGGCGAGTAAACGAAAAATGTTCATTTCAGACTCTAAAAACGTAGAAATCGTCTTTCAAGTTGAAATACGCCTTGTAAACGAAAAATGTTTATTTCAGACTCTAATAACGTAGAAATCGTGTTTCAAGTTGAAATACGCCTTGGGACCATATCTTACCTAAAGTAAATGGTAGAATCAAACTTTAACCAAACGTAATGTTTGTACCTAGTATAAAGTTAAAAAGTTTAAACAATTTTAAAATATCACTATATTTAGGCGAGTAAACGAAAAATGTTCATTTCAGACTCTAAAAACGTAGAAATCGTCTTTCAAGTTGAAATACGCCTTGTAAACGAAAAATGTTTATTTCAGACTCTAATAACGTAGAAATCGTGTTTCAAGTTGAAATACGCCTTGGGACCATATCTCACCTAAAGTAAATGGTAGAATCAAACTTTAACCAAACGTAATGTTTGTACCTAGGGTAAAGTTAAAAAGTTTAAACAATTTTAAAATATCACTATATTTAGGCGTGTAAACGAAAAATGTTCGTCTCAGACTCTAAAACCGCAGAAATCGTGTTTCAAGTTGAAATACGCCTTGGTACCATATCTCACCTAAAGTAAATGGTAGAATCAAACTTTAACCAAACGTAATGTTTGTACCTAGGGTAAAGTTAAAAAGTTTAAACAATTTTAAAATATTACTATATTTAGGCGAGTAAACGAAAAATGTTCATTTCAGACTCTAAAAACGTAGAAATCGTCTTTCAAGTTGAAATACGCCTTGTAAACGAAAAATGTTTATTTCAGACTCTAATAACGTAGAAATCGTGTTTCAAGTTGAAATACGCCTTGGGACCATATCTCACCTAAAGTAAATGGTAGAATCAAACTTTAACCAAACGTAATGTTTGTACCTAGGGTAAAGTTAAAAAGTTTAAACAATTTGAAAATATCACTATATTTAGGCGAGTAAACGAAAAATGTTCGTCTCAGACTCTAAAACCGCAGAAATCGTGTTTCAAGTTGAAATACGCCTTGGTACCATATCTCACCTAAAGTAAATGGTAGAATCAAACTTTAACCAAACGTAATGTTTGTACCTAGGGTAAAGTTAAAAAGTTTAAACAATTTTAAAATATTACTATATTTAGGCGAGTAAACGAAAAATGTTCATTTCAGACTCTAAAAACGTAGAAATCGTCTTTCAAGTTGAAATACGCCTTGTAAACGAAAAATGTTTATTTCAGACTCTAATAACGTAGAAATCGTGTTTCAAGTTGAAATACGCCTTGGGACCATATCTCACCTAAAGTAAATGGTAGAATCAAACTTTAACCAAACGTAATGTTTGTACCTAGGGTAAAGTTAAAAAGTTTAAACAATTTGAAAATATCACTATATTTAGGCGAGTAAACGAAAAATGTTCATTTCAGACTCTAAAAACGTAGAAATCGTGTTTCAAGTTGAAATACGCCTTGTAAACGAAAAATGTTTATTTCAGACTCTAATAACGTAGAAATCGTGTTTCAAGTTGAAATACGCCTTGGGACCATATCTCACCTAAAGTAAATGGTAGAATCAAACTTTAACCAAACGTAATGTTTGTACCTAGTATAAAGTTAAAAAGTTTAAACAATTTTAAAATATCACTATATTTAGGCGAGTAAACGAAAAATGTTCATTTCAGACTCTAAAAACGTAGAAATCGTCTTTCAAGTTGAAATACGCCTTGTAAACGAAAAATGTTTATTTCAGACTCTAATAACGTAGAAATCGTGTTTCAAGTTGAAATACGCCTTGGGACCATATCTCACCTAAAGTAAATGGTAGAATCAAACTTTAACCAAACGTAATGTTTGTACCTAGGGTAAAGTTAAAAAGTTTAAACAATTTGAAAATATCACTATATTTAGGCGAGTAAACGAAAAATGTTCATTTCAGACTCTAAAAACGTAGAAATCGTGTTTCAAGTTGAAATACGCCTTGTAAACGAAAAATGTTTATTTCAGACTCTAATAACGTAGAAATCGTGTTTCAAGTTGAAATACGCCTTGGGACCATA
Organism: Pterostichus niger; assembly: GCA_947425015.1. NCBI lineage: Eukaryota > Metazoa > Arthropoda > Insecta > Coleoptera > Carabidae > Pterostichus > Pterostichus niger. The sequence goes on along the minus strand of OX380346.1, from coordinate 20,878,034 downwards.
TCTCACCTAAAGTAAATGGTAGAATCAAACTTTAACCAAACGTAATGTTTGTACCTAGGGTAAAGTTAAAAAGTTTAAACAATTTGAAAATATCACTATATTTAGGCGAGTAAACGAAAAATGTTCGTCTCAGACTCTAAATACCGCAGAAATCGTGTTTCAAGTTGAAATACGCCTTGGTACCATATCTCACCTAAAGTAAATGGTAGAATCAAACTTTAACCAAACGTAATGTTTGTACCTAGGGTAAAGTTAAAAAGTTTAAACAATTTTAAAATATTACTATATTTAGGCGAGTAAACGAAAAATGTTCATTTCAGACTCTAAAAACGTAGAAATCGTCTTTCAAGTTGAAATACGCCTTGTAAACGAAAAATGTTTATTTCAGACTCTAATAACGTAGAAATCGTGTTTCAAGTTGAAATACGCCTTGGGACCATATCTCACCTAAAGTAAATGGTAGAATCAAACTTTAACCAAACGTAATGTTTGTACCTAGTATAAAGTTAAAAAGTTTAAACAATTTGAAAATATCACTATATTTAGGCGAGTAAACGAAAAATGTTCATTTCAGACTCTAAAAACGTAGAAATCGTCTTTCAAGTTGAAATACGCCTTGTAAACGAAAAATGTTTATTTCAGACTCTAATAACGTAGAAATCGTGTTTCAAGTTGAAATACGCCTTGGGACCATATCTTACCTAAAGTAAATGGTAGAATCAAACTTTAACCAAACGTAATGTTTGTACCTAGTATAAAGTTAAAAAGTTTAAACAATTTTAAAATATCACTATATTTAGGCGAGTAAACGAAAAATGTTCATTTCAGACTCTAAAAACGTAGAAATCGTGTTTCAAGTTGAAAACGCCTTGTAAACGAAAAATGTTTATTTCAGACTCTAATAACGTAGAAATCGTGTTTCAAGTTGAAATACGCCTTGGGACCATATCTCACCTAAAGTAAATGGTAGAATCAAACTTTAACCAAACGTAATGTTTGTACCTAGGGTAAAGTTAAAAAGTTTAAACAATTTGAAAATATCACTATATTTAGGCGAGTAAACGAAAAATGTTCGTCTCAGACTCTAAAACCGCAGAAATCGTGTTTCAAGTTGAAATACGCCTTGGTACCATATCTCACCTAAAGTAAATGGTAGAATCAAACTTTAACCAAACGTAATGTTTGTACCTAGGATAAAGTTAAAAAGTTTAAACAATTTTAAAATATCACTATATTTAGACGAGTAATCGAAAAATGTTCATTTCAGACTCTAAAAACGTAGAAATCGTGTTTTAAGTTGAAATACGCCTTGTAAACGAAAAATGTTTATTTCAGACTCTAATAACGTAGAAATCGTGTTTCAAGTTGAAATACGCCTTGGGACCATATCTCACCTAAAGTAAATGGTAGAATCAAACTTTAACCAAACGTAATGTTTGTACCTAGGGTAAAGTTAAAAAGTTTAAACAATTTGAAAATATCACTATATTTAGGCGAGTAAACGAAAAATGTTCGTCTCAGACTCTAAAACCGCAGAAATCGTGTTTCAAGTTGAAATACGCCTTGGTACCATATCTCACCTAAAGTAAATGGTAGAATCAAACTTTAACCAAACGTAATGTTTGTACCTAGGGTAAAGTTAAAAAGTTTAAACAATTTTAAAATATTACTATATTTAGGCGAGTAAACGAAAAATGTTCATTTCAGACTCTAAAAACGTAGAAATCGTCTTTCAAGTTGAAATACGCCTTGTAAACGAAAAATGTTTATTTCAGACTCTAATAACGTAGAAATCGTGTTTCAAGTTGAAATACGCCTTGGGACCATATCTCACCTAAAGTAAATGGTAGAATCAAACTTTAACCAAACGTAATGTTTGTACCTAGGGTAAAGTTAAAAAGTTTAAACAATTTGAAAATATCACTATATTTAGGCGAGTAAACGAAAAATGTTCATTTCAGACTCTAAAAACGTAGAAATCGTGTTTCAAGTTGAAATACGCCTTGTAAACGAAAAATGTTTATTTCAGACTCTAATAACGTAGAAATCGTGTTTCAAGTTGAAATACGCCTTGGGACCATATCTCACCTAAAGTAAATGGTAGAATCAAACTTTAACCAAACGTAATGTTTGTACCTAGTATAAAGTTAAAAAGTTTAAACAATTTTAAAATATCACTATATTTAGGCGAGTAAACGAAAAATGTTCATTTCAGACTCTAAAAACGTAGAAATCGTCTTTCAAGTTGAAATACGCCTTGTAAACGAAAAATGTTTATTTCAGACTCTAATAACGTAGAAATCGTGTTTCAAGTTGAAATACGCCTTGGGACCATATCTCACCTAAAGTAAATGGTAGAATCAAACTTTAACCAAACGTAATGTTTGTACCTAGGGTAAAGTTAAAAAGTTTAAACAATTTTAAAATATCACTATATTTAGGCGTGTAAACGAAAAATGTTCGTCTCAGACTCTAAAACCGCAGAAATCGTGTTTCAAGTTGAAATACGCCTTGGTACCATATCTCACCTAAAGTAAATGGTAGAATCAAACTTTAACCAAACGTAATGTTTGTACCTAGGGTAAAGTTAAAAAGTTTAAACAATTTTAAAATATTACTATATTTAGGCGAGTAAACGAAAAATGTTCATTTCAGACTCTAAAAACGTAGAAATCGTCTTTCAAGTTGAAATACGCCTTGTAAACGAAAAATGTTTATTTCAGACTCTAATAACGTAGAAATCGTGTTTCAAGTTGAAATACGCCTTGGGACCATATCTCACCTAAAGTAAATGGTAGAATCAAACTTTAACCAAACGTAATGTTTGTACCTAGGGTAAAGTTAAAAAGTTTAAACAATTTGAAAATATCACTATATTTAGGCGAGTAAACGAAAAATGTTCATTTCAGACTCTAAAAACGTAGAAATCGTGTTTCAAGTTGAAATACGCCTTGTAAACGAAAAATGTTTATTTCAGACTCTAATAACGTAGAAATCGTGTTTCAAGTTGAAATACGCCTTGGGACCATATCTCACCTAAAGTAAATGGTAGAATCAAACTTTAACCAAACGTAATGTTTGTACCTAGTATAAAGTTAAAAAGTTTAAACAATTTTAAAATATCACTATATTTAGGCGAGTAAACGAAAAATGTTCATTTCAGACTCTAAAAACGTAGAAATCGTCTTTCAAGTTGAAATACGCCTTGTAAACGAAAAATGTTTATTTCAGACTCTAATAACGTAGAAATCGTGTTTCAAGTTGAAATACGCCTTGGGACCATATCTCACCTAAAGTAAATGGTAGAATCAAACTTTAACCAAACGTAATGTTTGTACCTAGGGTAAAGTTAAAAAGTTTAAACAATTTGAAAATATCACTATATTTAGGCGAGTAAACGAAAAATGTTCATTTCAGACTCTAAAAACGTAGAAATCGTGTTTCAAGTTGAAATACGCCTTGTAAACGAAAAATGTTTATTTCAGACTCTAATAACGTAGAAATCGTGTTTCAAGTTGAAATACGCCTTGGGACCATATCTCACCTAAAGTAAATGGTAGAATCAAACTTTAACCAAACGTAATGTTTGTACCTAGGGTAAAGTTAAAAAGTTTAAACAATTTGAAAATATCACTATATTTAGGCGAGTAAACGAAAAATGTTAGTCTCAGACTCTAAATACCGCAGAAATCGTGTTTCAAGTTGAAATACGCCTTGGTACCATATCTCACCTAAAGTAAATGGTAGAATCAAACTTTAACCAAACGTAATGTTTGTACCTAGGGTAAAGTTAAAAAGTTTAAACAATTTTAAAATATTACTATATTTAGGCGAGTAAACGAAAAATGTTCATTTCAGACTCTAAAAACGTAGAAATCGTCTTTCAAGTTGAAATACGCCTTGTAAACGAAAAATGTTTATTTCAGACTCTAATAACGTAGAAATCGTGTTTCAAGTTGAAATACGCCTTGGGACCATATCTCACCTAAAGTAAATGGTAGAATCAAACTTTAACCAAACGTAATGTTTGTACCTAGTATAAAGTTAAAAAGTTTAAACAATTTGAAAATATCACTATATTTAGGCGAGTAAACGAAAAATGTTCATTTCAGACTCTAAAAACGTAGAAATCGTCTTTCAAGTTGAAATACGCCTTGTAAACGAAAAATGTTTATTTCAGACTCTAATAACGTAGAAATCGTGTTTCAAGTTGAAATACGCCTTGGGACCATATCTTACCTAAAGTAAATGGTAGAATCAAACTTTAACCAAACGTAATGTTTGTACCTAGGGTAAAGTTAAAAAGTTTAAACAATTTTAAAATATCACTATATTTAGGCGTGTAAACGAAAAATGTTCGTCTCAGACTCTAAAACCGCAGAAATCGTGTTTCAAGTTGAAATACGCCTTGGTACCATATCTCACCTAAAGTAAATGGTAGAATCAAACTTTAACCAAACGTAATGTTTGTACCTAGTATAAAGTTAAAAAGTTTAAACAATTTTAAAATATCACTATATTTAGGCGAGTAAACGAAAAATGTTCATTTCAGACTCTAAAAACGTAGAAATCGTGTTTCAAGTTGAAAACGCCTTGTAAACGAAAAATGTTTATTTCAGACTCTAATAACGTAGAAATCGTGTTTCAAGTTGAAATACGCCTTGGGACCATATCTCACCTAAAGTAAATGGTAGAATCAAACTTTAACCAAACGTAATGTTTGTACCTAGGGTAAAGTTAAAAAGTTTAAACAATTTGAAAATATCACTATATTTAGGCGAGTAAACGAAAAATGTTCGTCTCAGACTCTAAAACCGCAGAAATCGTGTTTCAAGTTGAAATACGCCTTGGTACCATATCTCACCTAAAGTAAATGGTAGAATCAAACTTTAACCAAACGTAATGTTTGTACCTAGGGTAAAGTTAAAAAGTTTAAACAATTTTAAAATATTACTATATTTAGGCGAGTAAACGAAAAATGTTCATTTCAGACTCTAAAAACGTAGAAATCGTCTTTCAAGTTGAAATACGCCTTGTAAACGAAAAATGTTTATTTCAGACTCTAATAACGTAGAAATCGTGTTTCAAGTTGAAATACGCCTTGGGACCATATCTCACCTAAAGTAAATGGTAGAATCAAACTTTAACCAAACGTAATGTTTGTACCTAGGGTAAAGTTAAAAAGTTTAAACAATTTGAAAATATCACTATATTTAGGCGAGTAAACGAAAAATGTTCATTTCAGACTCTAAAAACGTAGAAATCGTGTTTCAAGTTGAAATACGCCTTGTAAACGAAAAATGTTTATTTCAGACTCTAATAACGTAGAAATCGTGTTTCAAGTTGAAATACGCCTTGGGACCATATCTCACCTAAAGTAAATGGTAGAATCAAACTTTAACCAAACGTAATGTTTGTACCTAGGGTAAAGTTAAAAAGTTTAAACAATTTGAAAATATCACTATATTTAGGCGAGTAACCGAAAAATGTTCGTCTCAGACTCTAAATACCGCAGAAATCGTGTTTCAAGTTGAAATACGCCTTGGTACCATATCTCACCTAAAGTAAATGGTAGAATCAAACTTTAACCAAACGTAATGTTTGTACCTAGGGTAAAGTTAAAAAGTTTAAACAATTTTAAAATATTACTATATTTAGGCGAGTAAACGAAAAATGTTCATTTCAGACTCTAAAAACGTAGAAATCGTCTTTCAAGTTGAAATACGCCTTGTAAACGAAAAATGTTTATTTCAGACTCTAATAACGTAGAAATCGTGTTTCAAGTTGAAATACGCCTTGGGACCATATCTCACCTAAAGTAAATGGTAGAATCAAACTTTAACCAAACGTAATGTTTGTACCTAGTATAAAGTTAAAAAGTTTAAACAATTTGAAAATATCACTATATTTAGGCGAGTAAACGAAAAATGTTCATTTCAGACTCTAAAAACGTAGAAATCGTCTTTCAAGTTGAAATACGCCTTGTAAACGAAAAATGTTTATTTCAGACTCTAATAACGTAGAAATCGTGTTTCAAGTTGAAATACGCCTTGGGACCATATCTCACCTAAAGTAAATGGTAGAATCAAACTTTAACCAAACGTAATGTTTGTACCTAGGGTAAAGTTAAAAAGTTTAAACAATTTGAAAATATCACTATATTTAGGCGAGTAAACGAAAAATGTTCATTTCAGACTCTAAAAACGTAGAAATCGTGTTTCAAGTTGAAATACGCCTTGTAAACGAAAAATGTTTATTTCAGACTCTAATAACGTAGAAATCGTGTTTCAAGTTGAAATACGCCTTGGGACCATATCTCACCTAAAGTAAATGGTAGAATCAAACTTTAACCAAACGTAATGTTTGTACCTAGTATAAAGTTAAAAAGTTTAAACAATTTTAAAATATCACTATATTTAGGCGAGTAAACGAAAAATGTTCATTTCAGACTCTAAAAACGTAGAAATCGTCTTTCAAGTTGAAATACGCCTTGTAAACGAAAAATGTTTATTTCAGACTCTAATAACGTAGAAATCGTGTTTCAAGTTGAAATACGCCTTGGGACCATATCTCACCTAAAGTAAATGGTAGAATCAAACTTTAACCAAACGTAATGTTTGTACCTAGGGTAAAGTTAAAAAGTTTAAACAATTTGAAAATATCACTATATTTAGGCGAGTAACCGAAAAATGTTCGTCTCAGACTCTAAATACCGCAGAAATCGTGTTTCAAGTTGAAATACGCCTTGGTACCATATCTCACCTAAAGTAAATGGTAGAATCAAACTTTAACCAAACGTAATGTTTGTACCTAGGGTAAAGTTAAAAAGTTTAAACAATTTTAAAATATTACTATATTTAGGCGAGTAAACGAAAAATGTTCATTTCAGACTCTAAAAACGTAGAAATCGTCTTTCAAGTTGAAATACGCCTTGTAAACGAAAAATGTTTATTTCAGACTCTAATAACGTAGAAATCGTGTTTCAAGTTGAAATACGCCTTGGGACCATATCTCACCTAAAGTAAATGGTAGAATCAAACTTTAACCAAACGTAATGTTTGTACCTAGTATAAAGTTAAAAAGTTTAAACAATTTGAAAATATCACTATATTTAGGCGAGTAAACGAAAAATGTTCATTTCAGACTCTAAAAACGTAGAAATCGTCTTTCAAGTTGAAATACGCCTTGTAAACGAAAAATGTTTATTTCAGACTCTAATAACGTAGAAATCGTGTTTCAAGTTGAAATACGCCTTGGGACCATATCTCACCTAAAGTAAATGGTAGAATCAAACTTTAACCAAACGTAATGTTTGTACCTAGGGTAAAGTTAAAAAGTTTAAACAATTTGAAAATATCACTATATTTAGGCGAGTAAACGAAAAATGTTCGTCTCAGACTCTAAAACCGCAGAAATCGTGTTTCAAGTTGAAATACGCCTTGGTACCATATCTCACCTAAAGTAAATGGTAGAATCAAACTTTAACCAAACGTAATGTTTGTACCTAGGGTAAAGTTAAAAAGTTTAAACAATTTTAAAATATTACTATATTTAGGCGAGTAAACGAAAAATGTTCATTTCAGACTCTAAAAACGTAGAAATCGTCTTTCAAGTTGAAATACGCCTTGTAAACGAAAAATGTTTATTTCAGACTCTAATAACGTAGAAATCGTGTTTCAAGTTGAAATACGCCTTGGGACCATATCTCACCTAAAGTAAATGGTAGAATCAAACTTTAACCAAACGTAATGTTTGTACCTAGTATAAAGTTAAAAAGTTTAAACAATTTTAAAATATCACTATATTTAGGCGAGTAAACGAAAAATGTTCATTTCAGACTCTAAAAACGTAGAAATCGTCTTTCAAGTTGAAATACGCCTTGTAAACGAAAAATGTTTATTTCAGACTCTAATAACGTAGAAATCGTGTTTCAAGTTGAAATACGCCTTGGGACCATATCTCACCTAAAGTAAATGGTAGAATCAAACTTTAACCAAACGTAATGTTTGTACCTAGTATAAAGTTAAAAAGTTTAAACAATTTGAAAATATCACTATATTTAGGCGAGTAAACGAAAAATGTTCATTTCAGACTCTAAAAACGTAGAAATCGTCTTTCAAGTTGAAATACGCCTTGTAAACGAAAAATGTTTATTTCAGACTCTAATAACGTAGAAATCGTGTTTCAAGTTGAAATACGCCTTGGGACCATATCTCACCTAAAGTAAATGGTAGAATCAAACTTTAACCAAACGTAATGTTTGTACCTAGGGTAAAGTTAAAAAGTTTAAACAATTTGAAAATATCACTATATTTAGGCGAGTAAACGAAAAATGTTCGTCTCAGACTCTAAAACCGCAGAAATCGTGTTTCAAGTTGAAATACGCCTTGGTACCATATCTCACCTAAAGTAAATGGTAGAATCAAACTTTAACCAAACGTAATGTTTGAACCTAGTATAAAGTTAAAAAGTTTAAACAATTTTAAAATATCACTATATTTAGGCGAGTAAACGAAAAATGTTCATTTCAGACTCTAAAAACGTAGAAATCGTGTTTCAAGTTGAAAACGCCTTGTAAACGAAAAATGTTTATTTCAGACTCTAATAACGTAGAAATCGTGTTTCAAGTTGAAATACGCCTTAGGACCATATCTCACCTAAAGTAAATGGTAGAATCAAACTTTAACCAAACGTAATGTTTGTACCTAGGGTAAAGTTAAAAAGTTTAAACAATTTGAAAATATCACTATATTTAGGCGAGTAAACGAAAAATGTTCATTTCAGACTCTAAAAACGTAGAAATCGTCTTTCAAGTTGAAATACGCCTTGTAAACGAAAAATGTTTATTTCAGACTCTAATAACGTAGAAATCGTGTTTCAAGTTGAAATACGCCTTGGGACCATATCTCACCTAAAGTAAATGGTAGAATCAAACTTTAACCAAACGTAATGTTTGTACCTAGGGTAAAGTTAAAAAGTTTAAACAATTTGAAAATATCACTATATTTAGGCGAGTAACCGAAAAATGTTCGTCTCAGACTCTAAATACCGCAGAAATCGTGTTTCAAGTTGAAATACGCCTTGGTACCATATCTCACCTAAAGTAAATGGTAGAATCAAACTTTAACCAAACGTAATGTTTGTACCTAGGGTAAAGTTAAAAAGTTTAAACAATTTTAAAATATTACTATATTTAGGCGAGTAAACGAAAAATGTTCATTTCAGACTCTAAAAACGTAGAAATCGTCTTTCAAGTTGAAATACGCCTTGTAAACGAAAAATGTTTATTTCAGACTCTAATAACGTAGAAATCGTGTTTCAAGTTGAAATACGCCTTGGGACCATATCTCACCTAAAGTAAATGGTAGAATCAAACTTTAACCAAACGTAATGTTTGTACCTAGTATAAAGTTAAAAAGTTTAAACAATTTGAAAATATCACTATATTTAGGCGAGTAAACGAAAAATGTTCATTTCAGACTCTAAAAACGTAGAAATCGTCTTTCAAGTTGAAATACGCCTTGTAAACGAAAAATGTTTATTTCAGACTCTAATAACGTAGAAATCGTGTTTCAAGTTGAAATACGCCTTGGGACCATATCTCACCTAAAGTAAATGGTAGAATCAAACTTTAACCAAACGTAATGTTTGTACCTAGGGTAAAGTTAAAAAGTTTAAACAATTTTAAAATATCACTATATTTAGGCGTGTAAACGAAAAATGTTCGTCTCAGACTCTAAAACCGCAGAAATCGTGTTTCAAGTTGAAATACACCTTGGTACCATATCTCACCTAAAGTAAATGGTAGAATCAAACTTTAACCAAACGTAATGTTTGAACCTAGTATAAAGTTAAAAAGTTTAAACAATTTTAAAATATCACTATATTTAGGCGAGTAAACGAAAAATGTTCATTTCAGACTCTAAAAACGTAGAAATCGTGTTTCAAGTTGAAAACGCCTTGTAAACGAAAAATGTTTATTTCAGACTCTAATAACGTAGAAATCGTGTTTCAAGTTGAAATACGCCTTGGGACCATATCTCACCTAAAGTAAATGGTAGAATCAAACTTTAACCAAACGTAATGTTTGTACCTAGGGTAAAGTTAAAAAGTTTAAACAATTTGAAAATATCACTATATTTAGGCGAGTAAACGAAAAATGTTCGTCTCAGACTCTAAAACCGCAGAAATCGTGTTTCAAGTTGAAATACGCCTTGGTACCATATCTCACCTAAAGTAAATGGTAGAATCAAACTTTAACCAAACGTAATGTTTGTACCTAGGGTAAAGTTAAAAAGTTTAAACAATTTTAAAATATTACTATATTTAGGCGAGTAAACGAAAAATGTTCATTTCAGACTCTAAAAACGTAGAAATCGTCTTTCAAGTTGAAATACGCCTTGTAAACGAAAAATGTTTATTTCAGACTCTAATAACGTAGAAATCGTGTTTCAAGTTGAAATACGCCTTGGGACCATATCTCACCTAAAGTAAATGGTAGAATCAAACTTTAACCAAACGTAATGTTTGTACCTAGTATAAAGTTAAAAAGTTTAAACAATTTTAAAATATCACTATATTTAGGCGAGTAAACGAAAAATGTTCATTTCAGACTCTAAAAACGTAGAAATCGTCTTTCAAGTTGAAATACGCCTTGTAAACGAAAAATGTTTATTTCAGACTCTAATAACGTAGAAATCGTGTTTCAAGTTGAAATACGCCTTGGGACCATATCTCACCTAAAGTAAATGGTAGAATCAAACTTTAACCAAACGTAATGTTTGTACCTAGTATAAAGTTAAAAAGTTTAAACAATTTGAAAATATCACTATATTTAGGCGAGTAAACGAAAAATGTTCATTTCAGACTCTAAAAACGTAGAAATCGTCTTTCAAGTTGAAATACGCCTTGTAAACGAAAAATGTTTATTTCAGACTCTAATAACGTAGAAATCGTGTTTCAAGTTGAAATACGCCTTGGGACCATATCTCACCTAAAGTAAATGGTAGAATCAAACTTTAACCAAACGTAATGTTTGTACCTAGGGTAAAGTTAAAAAGTTTAAACAATTTGAAAATATCACTATATTTAGGCGAGTAACCGAAAAATGTTCGTCTCAGACTCTAAATACCGCAGAAATCGTGTTTCAAGTTGAAATACGCCTTGGTACCATATCTCACCTAAAGTAAATGGTAGAATCAAACTTTAACCAAACGTAATGTTTGTACCTAGGGTAAAGTTAAAAAGTTTAAACAATTTTAAAATATTACTATATTTAGGCGAGTAAACGAAAAATGTTCATTTCAGACTCTAAAAACGTAGAAATCGTCTTTCAAGTTGAAATACGCCTTGTAAACGAAAAATGTTTATTTCAGACTCTAATAACGTAGAAATCGTGTTTCAAGTTGAAATACGCCTTGGGACCATATCTCACCTAAAGTAAATGGTAGAATCAAACTTTAACCAAACGTAATGTTTGTACCTAGTATAAAGTTAAAAAGTTTAAACAATTTGAAAATATCACTATATTTAGGCGAGTAAACGAAAAATGTTCATTTCAGACTCTAAAAACGTAGAAATCGTCTTTCAAGTTGAAATACGCCTTGTAAACGAAAAATGTTTATTTCAGACTCTAATAACGTAGAAATCGTGTTTCAAGTTGAAATACGCCTTGGGACCATATCTCACCTAAAGTAAATGGTAGAATCAAACTTTAACCAAACGTAATGTTTGTACCTAGGGTAAAGTTAAAAAGTTTAAACAATTTGAAAATATCACTATATTTAGGCGAGTAAACGAAAAATGTTCATTTCAGACTCTAAAAACGTAGAAATCGTGTTTCAAGTTGAAATACGCCTTGTAAACGAAAAATGTTTATTTCAGACTCTAATAACGTAGAAATCGTGTTTCAAGTTGAAATACGCCTTGGGACCATATCTCACCTAAAGTAAATGGTAGAATCAAACTTTAACCAAACGTAATGTTTGTACCTAGTATAAAGTTAAACAGTTTAAACAATTTTAAAATATCACTATATTTAGGCGAGTAAACGAAAAATGTTCATTTCAGACTCTAAAAACGTAGAAATCGTCTTTCAAGTTGAAATACGCCTTGTAAACGAAAAATGTTTATTTCAGACTCTAATAACGTAGAAATCGTGTTTCAAGTTGAAATACGCCTTGGGACCATATCTCACCTAAAGTAAATGGTAGAATCAAACTTTAACCAAACGTAATGTTTGTACCTAGGGTAAAGTTAAAAAGTTTAAACAATTTGAAAATATCACTATATTTAGGCGAGTAACCGAAAAATGTTCGTCTCAGACTCTAAATACCGCAGAAATCGTGTTTCAAGTTGAAATACGCCTTGGTACCATATCTCACCTAAAGTAAATGGTAGAATCAAACTTTAACCAAACGTAATGTTTGTACCTAGGGTAAAGTTAAAAAGTTTAAACAATTTTAAAATATTACTATATTTAGGCGAGTAAACGAAAAATGTTCATTTCAGACTCTAAAAACGTAGAAATCGTCTTTCAAGTTGAAATACGCCTTGTAAACGAAAAATGTTTATTTCAGACTCTAATAACGTAGAAATCGTGTTTCAAGTTGAAATACGCCTTGGGACCATATCTCACCTAAAGTAAATGGTAGAATCAAACTTTAACCAAACGTAATGTTTGTACCTAGTATAAAGTTAAAAAGTTTAAACAATTTGAAAATATCACTATATTTAGGCGAGTAAACGAAAAATGTTCATTTCAGACTCTAAAAACGTAGAAATCGTCTTTCAAGTTGAAATACGCCTTGTAAACGAAAAATGTTTATTTCAGACTCTAATAACGTAGAAATCGTGTTTCAAGTTGAAATACGCCTTGGGACCATATCTCACCTAAAGTAAATGGTAGAATCAAACTTTAACCAAACGTAATGTTTGTACCTAGGGTAAAGTTAAAAAGTTTAAACAATTTTAAAATATCACTATATTTAGGCGTGTAAACGAAAAATGTTCGTCTCAGACTCTAAAACCGCAGAAATCGTGTTTCAAGTTGAAATACACCTTGGTACCATATCTCACCTAAAGTAAATGGTAGAATCAAACTTTAACCAAACGTAATGTTTGAACCTAGTATAAAGTTAAAAAGTTTAAACAATTTTAAAATATCACTATATTTAGGCGAGTAAACGAAAAATGTTCATTTCAGACTCTAAAAACGTAGAAATCGTGTTTCAAGTTGAAAACGCCTTGTAAACGAAAAATGTTTATTTCAGACTCTAATAACGTAGAAATCGTGTTTCAAGTTGAAATACGCCTTGGGACCATATCTCACCTAAAGTAAATGGTAGAATCAAACTTTAACCAAACGTAATGTTTGTACCTAGGGTAAAGTTAAAAAGTTTAAACAATTTGAAAATATCACTATATTTAGGCGAGTAAACGAAAAATGTTCGTCTCAGACTCTAAAACCGCAGAAATCGTGTTTCAAGTTGAAATACGCCTTGGTACCATATCTCACCTAAAGTAAATGGTAGAATCAAACTTTAACCAAACGTAATGTTTGTACCTAGGGTAAAGTTAAAAAGTTTAAACAATTTTAAAATATTACTATATTTAGGCGAGTAAACGAAAAATGTTCATTTCAGACTCTAAAAACGTAGAAATCGTCTTTCAAGTTGAAATACGCCTTGTAAACGAAAAATGTTTATTTCAGACTCTAATAACGTAGAAATCGTGTTTCAAGTTGAAATACGCCTTGGGACCATATCTCACCTAAAGTAAATGGTAGAATCAAACTTTAACCAAACGTAATGTTTGTACCTAGTATAAAGTTAAAAAGTTTAAACAATTTTAAAATATCACTATATTTAGGCGAGTAAACGAAAAATGTTCATTTCAGACTCTAAAAACGTAGAAATCGTCTTTCAAGTTGAAATACGCCTTGTAAACGAAAAATGTTTATTTCAGACTCTAATAACGTAGAAATCGTGTTTCAAGTTGAAATACGCCTTGGGACCATATCTCACCTAAAGTAAATGGTAGAATCAAACTTTAACCAAACGTAATGTTTGTACCTAGTATAAAGTTAAAAAGTTTAAACAATTTGAAAATATCACTATATTTAGGCGAGTAAACGAAAAATGTTCATTTCAGACTCTAAAAACGTAGAAATCGTCTTTCAAGTTGAAATACGCCTTGTAAACGAAAAATGTTTATTTCAGACTCTAATAACGTAGAAATCGTGTTTCAAGTTGAAATACGCCTTGGGACCATATCTCACCTAAAGTAAATGGTAGAATCAAACTTTAACCAAACGTAATGTTTGTACCTAGGGTAAAGTTAAAAAGTTTAAACAATTTGAAAATATCACTATATTTAGGCGAGTAAACGAAAAATGTTCGTCTCAGACTCTAAAACCGCAGAAATCGTGTTTCAAGTTGAAATACGCCTTGGTACCATATCTCACCTAAAGTAAATGGTAGAATCAAACTTTAACCAAACGTAATGTTTGAACCTAGTATAAAGTTAAAAAGTTTAAACAATTTTAAAATATCACTATATTTAGGCGAGTAAACGAAAAATGTTCATTTCAGACTCTAAAAACGTAGAAATCGTGTTTCAAGTTGAAAACGCCTTGTAAACGAAAAATGTTTATTTCAGACTCTAATAACGTAGAAATCGTGTTTCAAGTTGAAATACGCCTTAGGACCATATCTCACCTAAAGTAAATGGTAGAATCAAACTTTAACCAAACGTAATGTTTGTACCTAGGGTAAAGTTAAAAAGTTTAAACAATTTGAAAATATCACTATATTTAGGCGAGTAAACGAAAAATGTTCATTTCAGACTCTAAAAACGTAGAAATCGTCTTTCAAGTTGAAATACGCCTTGTAAACGAAAAATGTTTATTTCAGACTCTAATAACGTAGAAATCGTGTTTCAAGTTGAAATACGCCTTGGGACCATATCTCACCTAAAGTAAATGGTAGAATCAAACTTTAACCAAACGTAATGTTTGTACCTAGGGTAAAGTTAAAAAGTTTAAACAATTTGAAAATATCACTATATTTAGGCGAGTAACCGAAAAATGTTCGTCTCAGACTCTAAATACCGCAGAAATCGTGTTTCAAGTTGAAATACGCCTTGGTACCATATCTCACCTAAAGTAAATGGTAGAATCAAACTTTAACCAAACGTAATGTTTGTACCTAGGGTAAAGTTAAAAAGTTTAAACAATTTTAAAATATTACTATATTTAGGCGAGTAAACGAAAAATGTTCATTTCAGACTCT
This sequence comes from Pterostichus niger, assembly GCA_947425015.1. NCBI lineage: Eukaryota > Metazoa > Arthropoda > Insecta > Coleoptera > Carabidae > Pterostichus > Pterostichus niger. Next base: position 20,862,744 of record OX380346.1, on the reverse strand, counting down.
AAAAACGTAGAAATCGTCTTTCAAGTTGAAATACGCCTTGTAAACGAAAAATGTTTATTTCAGACTCTAATAACGTAGAAATCGTGTTTCAAGTTGAAATACGCCTTGGGACCATATCTCACCTAAAGTAAATGGTAGAATCAAACTTTAACCAAACGTAATGTTTGTACCTAGTATAAAGTTAAAAAGTTTAAACAATTTGAAAATATCACTATATTTAGGCGAGTAAACGAAAAATGTTCATTTCAGACTCTAAAAACGTAGAAATCGTCTTTCAAGTTGAAATACGCCTTGTAAACGAAAAATGTTTATTTCAGACTCTAATAACGTAGAAATCGTGTTTCAAGTTGAAATACGCCTTGGGACCATATCTCACCTAAAGTAAATGGTAGAATCAAACTTTAACCAAACGTAATGTTTGTACCTAGGGTAAAGTTAAAAAGTTTAAACAATTTTAAAATATCACTATATTTAGGCGAGTAAACGATAAATGTTCGTCTCAGACTCTAAAACCGCAGAAATCGTGTTTCAAGTTGAAATACGCCTTGGTACCATATCTCACCTAAAGTAAATGGTAGAATCAAACTTTAACCAAACGTAATGTTTGAACCTAGTATAAAGTTAAAAAGTTTAAACAATTTTAAAATATCACTATATTTAGGCGAGTAAACGAAAAATGTTCATTTCAGACTCTAAAAACGTAGAAATCGTGTTTCAAGTTGAAAACGCCTTGTAAACGAAAAATGTTTATTTCAGACTCTAATAACGTAGAAATCGTGTTTCAAGTTGAAATACGCCTTAGGACCATATCTCACCTAAAGTAAATGGTAGAATCAAACTTTAACCAAACGTAATGTTTGTACCTAGGGTAAAGTTAAAAAGTTTAAACAATTTGAAAATATCACTATATTTAGGCGAGTAAACGAAAAATGTTCATTTCAGACTCTAAAAACGTAGAAATCGTCTTTCAAGTTGAAATACGCCTTGTAAACGAAAAATGTTTATTTCAGACTCTAATAACGTAGAAATCGTGTTTCAAGTTGAAATACGCCTTGGGACCATATCTCACCTAAAGTAAATGGTAGAATCAAACTTTAACCAAACGTAATGTTTGTACCTAGGGTAAAGTTAAAAAGTTTAAACAATTTGAAAATATCACTATATTTAGGCGAGTAAACGAAAAATGTTCGTCTCAGACTCTAAAACCGCAGAAATCGTGTTTCAAGTTGAAATACGCCTTGGTACCATATCTCACCTAAAGTAAATGGTAGAATCAAACTTTAACCAAACGTAATGTTTGTACCTAGGGTAAAGTTAAAAAGTTTAAACAATTTTAAAATATTACTATATTTAGGCGAGTAAACGAAAAATGTTCATTTCAGACTCTAAAAACGTAGAAATCGTCTTTCAAGTTGAAATACGCCTTGTAAACGAAAAATGTTTATTTCAGACTCTAATAACGTAGAAATCGTGTTTCAAGTTGAAATACGCCTTGGGACCATATCTCACCTAAAGTAAATGGTAGAATCAAACTTTAACCAAACGTAATGTTTGTACCTAGTATAAAGTTAAAAAGTTTAAACAATTTTAAAATATCACTATATTTAGGCGAGTAAACGAAAAATGTTCATTTCAGACTCTAAAAACGTAGAAATCGTCTTTCAAGTTGAAATACGCCTTGTAAACGAAAAATGTTTATTTCAGACTCTAATAACGTAGAAATCGTGATTCAAGTTGAAATACGCCTTGGGACCATATCTCACCTAAAGTAAATGGTAGAATCAAACTTTAACCAAACGTAATGTTTGTACCTAGTATAAAGTTAAAAAGTTTAAACAATTTGAAAATATCACTATATTTAGGCGAGTAAACGAAAAATGTTCATTTCAGACTCTAAAAACGTAGAAATCGTCTTTCAAGTTGAAATACGCCTTGTAAACGAAAAATGTTTATTTCAGACTCTAATAACGTAGAAATCGTGTTTCAAGTTGAAATACGCCTTGGGACCATATCTCACCTAAAGTAAATGGTAGAATCAAACTTTAACCAAACGTAATGTTTGTACCTAGGGTAAAGTTAAAAAGTTTAAACAATTTGAAAATATCACTATATTTAGGCGAGTAAACGAAAAATGTTCGTCTCAGACTCTAAAACCGCAGAAATCGTGTTTCAAGTTGAAATACGCCTTGGTACCATATCTCACCTAAAGTAAATGGTAGAATCAAACTTTAACCAAACGTAATGTTTGAACCTAGTATAAAGTTAAAAAGTTTAAACAATTTTAAAATATCACTATATTTAGGCGAGTAAACGAAAAATGTTCATTTCAGACTCTAAAAACGTAGAAATCGTGTTTCAAGTTGAAAACGCCTTGTAAACGAAAAATGTTTATTTCAGACTCTAATAACGTAGAAATCGTGTTTCAAGTTGAAATACGCCTTAGGACCATATCTCACCTAAAGTAAATGGTAGAATCAAACTTTAACCAAACGTAATGTTTGTACCTAGGGTAAAGTTAAAAAGTTTAAACAATTTGAAAATATCACTATATTTAGGCGAGTAAACGAAAAATGTTCGTCTCAGACTCAAAAACCGCAGAAATCGTGTTTCAAGTTGAAATACGCCTTGGTACCATATCTCACCTAAAGTAAATGGTAGAATCAAACTTTAACCAAACGTAATGTTTGTACCTAGGGTAAAGTTAAAAAGTTTAAACAATTTTAAAATATTACTATATTTAGGCGAGTAAACGAAAAATGTTCATTTCAGACTCTAAAAACGTAGAAATCGTCTTTCAAGTTGAAATACGCCTTGTAAACGAAAAATGTTTATTTCAGACTCTAATAACGTAGAAATCGTGTTTCAAGTTGAAATACGCCTTGGGACCATATCTCACCTAAAGTAAATGGTAGAATCAAACTTTAACCAAACGTAATGTTTGTACCTAGTATAAAGTTAAAAAGTTTAAACAATTTTAAAATATCACTATATTTAGGCGAGTAAACGAAAAATGTTCATTTCAGACTCTAAAAACGTAGAAATCGTGTTTCAAGTTGAAAACGCCTTGTAAACGAAAAATGTTTATTTCAGACTCTAATAACGTAGAAATCGTGTTTCAAGTTGAAATACGCCTTAGGACCATATCTCACCTAAAGTAAATGGTAGAATCAAACTTTAACCAAACGTAATGTTTGTACCTAGGGTAAAGTTAAAAAGTTTAAACAATTTGAAAATATCACTATATTTAGGCGAGTAAACGAAAAATGTTCGTCTCAGACTCTAAAACCGCAGAAATCGTGTTTCAAGTTGAAATACGCCTTGGTACCATATCTCACCTAAAGTAAATGGTAGAATCAAACTTTAACCAAACGTAATGTTTGTACCTAGGGTAAAGTTAAAAAGTTTAAACAATTTTAAAATATTACTATATTTAGGCGAGTAAACGAAAAATGTTCATTTCAGACTCTAAAAACGTAGAAATCGTCTTTCAAGTTGAAATACGCCTTGTAAACGAAAAATGTTTATTTCAGACTCTAATAACGTAGAAATCGTGTTTCAAGTTGAAATACGCCTTGGGACCATATCTCACCTAAAGTAAATGGTAGAATCAAACTTTAACCAAACGTAATGTTTGTACCTAGTATAAAGTTAAAAAGTTTAAACAATTTTAAAATATCACTATATTTAGGCGAGTAAACGAAAAATGTTCATTTCAGACTCTAAAAACGTAGAAATCGTCTTTCAAGTTGAAATACGCCTTGTAAACGAAAAATGTTTATTTCAGACTCTAATAACGTAGAAATCGTGTTTCAAGTTGAAATACGCCTTGGGACCATATCTCACCTAAAGTAAATGGTAGAATCAAACTTTAACCAAACGTAATGTTTGTACCTAGTATAAAGTTAAAAAGTTTAAACAATTTGAAAATATCACTATATTTAGGCGAGTAAACGAAAAATGTTCATTTCAGACTCTAAAAACGTAGAAATCGTCTTTCAAGTTGAAATACGCCTTGTAAACGAAAAATGTTTATTTCAGACTCTAATAACGTAGAAATCGTGTTTCAAGTTGAAATACGCCTTGGGACCATATCTCACCTAAAGTAAATGGTAGAATCAAACTTTAACCAAACGTAATGTTTGTACCTAGGGTAAAGTTAAAAAGTTTAAACAATTTGAAAATATCACTATATTTAGGCGAGTAAACGAAAAATGTTCGTCTCAGACTCTAAAACCGCAGAAATCGTGTTTCAAGTTGAAATACGCCTTGGTACCATATCTCACCTAAAGTAAATGGTAGAATCAAACTTTAACCAAACGTAATGTTTGAACCTAGTATAAAGTTAAAAAGTTTAAACAATTTTAAAATATCACTATATTTAGGCGAGTAAACGAAAAATGTTCATTTCAGACTCTAAAAACGTAGAAATCGTGTTTCAAGTTGAAAACGCCTTGTAAACGAAAAATGTTTATTTCAGACTCTAATAACGTAGAAATCGTGTTTCAAGTTGAAATACGCCTTAGGACCATATCTCACCTAAAGTAAATGGTAGAATCAAACTTTAACCAAACGTAATGTTTGTACCTAGGGTAAAGTTAAAAAGTTTAAACAATTTGAAAATATCACTATATTTAGGCGAGTAAACGAAAAATGTTCGTCTCAGACTCAAAAACCGCAGAAATCGTGTTTCAAGTTGAAATACGCCTTGGTACCATATCTCACCTAAAGTAAATGGTAGAATCAAACTTTAACCAAACGTAATGTTTGTACCTAGGGTAAAGTTAAAAAGTTTAAACAATTTTAAAATATTACTATATTTAGGCGAGTAAACGAAAAATGTTCATTTCAGACTCTAAAAACGTAGAAATCGTCTTTCAAGTTGAAATACGCCTTGTAAACGAAAAATGTTTATTTCAGACTCTAATAACGTAGAAATCGTGTTTCAAGTTGAAATACGCCTTGGGACCATATCTCACCTAAAGTAAATGGTAGAATCAAACTTTAACCAAACGTAATGTTTGTACCTAGTATAAAGTTAAAAAGTTTAAACAATTTTAAAATATCACTATATTTAGGCGAGTAAACGAAAAATGTTCATTTCAGACTCTAAAAACGTAGAAATCGTGTTTCAAGTTGAAAACGCCTTGTAAACGAAAAATGTTTATTTCAGACTCTAATAACGTAGAAATCGTGTTTCAAGTTGAAATACGCCTTAGGACCATATCTCACCTAAAGTAAATGGTAGAATCAAACTTTAACCAAACGTAATGTTTGTACCTAGGGTAAAGTTAAAAAGTTTAAACAATTTGAAAATATCACTATATTTAGGCGAGTAAACGAAAAATGTTCGTCTCAGACTCTAAAACCGCAGAAATCGTGTTTCAAGTTGAAATACGCCTTGGTACCATATCTCACCTAAAGTAAATGGTAGAATCAAACTTTAACCAAACGTAATGTTTGTACCTAGGGTAAAGTTAAAAAGTTTAAACAATTTTAAAATATTACTATATTTAGGCGAGTAAACGAAAAATGTTCATTTCAGACTCTAAAAACGTAGAAATCGTCTTTCAAGTTGAAATACGCCTTGTAAACGAAAAATGTTTATTTCAGACTCTAATAACGTAGAAATCGTGTTTCAAGTTGAAATACGCCTTGGGACCATATCTCACCTAAAGTAAATGGTAGAATCAAACTTTAACCAAACGTAATGTTTGTACCTAGTATAAAGTTAAAAAGTTTAAACAATTTTAAAATATCACTATATTTAGGCGAGTAAACGAAAAATGTTCATTTCAGACTCTAAAAACGTAGAAATCGTCTTTCAAGTTGAAATACGCCTTGTAAACGAAAAATGTTTATTTCAGACTCTAATAACGTAGAAATCGTGTTTCAAGTTGAATTACGCCTTGGGACCATATCTCACCTAAAGTAAATGGTAGAATCAAACTTTAACCAAACGTAATGTTTGTACCTAGTATAAAGTTAAAAAGTTTAAACAATTTGAAAATATCACTATATTTAGGCGAGTAAACGAAAAATGTTCATTTCAGACTCTAAAAACGTAGAAATCGTCTTTCAAGTTGAAATACGCCTTGTAAACGAAAAATGTTTATTTCAGACTCTAATAACGTAGAAATCGTGTTTCAAGTTGAAATACGCCTTGGGACCATATCTCACCTAAAGTAAATGGTAGAATCAAACTTTAACCAAACGTAATGTTTGTACCTAGGGTAAAGTTAAAAAGTTTAAACAATTTGAAAATATCACTATATTTAGGCGAGTAAACGAAAAATGTTCGTCTCAGACTCTAAAACCGCAGAAATCGTGTTTCAAGTTGAAATACGCCTTGGTACCATATCTCACCTAAAGTAAATGGTAGAATCAAACTTTAACCAAACGTAATGTTTGTACCTAGGGTAAAGTTAAAAAGTTTAAACAATTTTAAAATATTACTATATTTAGGCGAGTAAACGAAAAATGTTCATTTCAGACTCTAAAAACGTAGAAATCGTCTTTCAAGTTGAAATACGCCTTGTAAACGAAAAATGTTTATTTCAGACTCTAATAACGTAGAAATCGTGTTTCAAGTTGAAATACGCCTTGGGACCATATCTCACCTAAAGTAAATGGTAGAATCAAACTTTAACCAAACGTAATGTTTGTACCTAGTATAAAGTTAAAAAGTTTAAACAATTTTAAAATATCACTATATTTAGGCGAGTAAACGAAAAATGTTCATTTCAGACTCTAAAAACGTAGAAATCGTGTTTCAAGTTGAAAACGCCTTGTAAACGAAAAATGTTTATTTCAGACTCTAATAACGTAGAAATCGTGTTTCAAGTTGAAATACGCCTTGGGACCATATCTCACCTAAAGTAAATGGTAGAATCAAACTTTAACCAAACGTAATGTTTGTACCTAGGGTAAAGTTAAAAAGTTTAAACAATTTGAAAATATCACTATATTTAGGCGAGTAAACGAAAAATGTTCGTCTCAGACTCTAAAACCGCAGAAATCGTGTTTCAAGTTGAAATACGCCTTGGTACCATATCTCACCTAAAGTAAATGGTAGAATCAAACTTTAACCAAACGTAATGTTTGTACCTAGGGTAAAGTTAAAAAGTTTAAACAATTTTAAAATATTACTATATTTAGGCGAGTAAACGAAAAATGTTCATTTCAGACTCTAAAAACGTAGAAATCGTCTTTCAAGTTGAAATACGCCTTGTAAACGAAAAATGTTTATTTCAGACTCTAATAACGTAGAAATCGTGTTTCAAGTTAAAATACGCCTTGGGACCATATCTCACCTAAAGTAAATGGTAGAATCAAACTTTAACCAAACGTAATGTTTGTACCTAGGGTAAAGTTAAAAAGTTTAAACAATTTGAAAATATCACTATATTTAGGCGAGTAAACGAAAAATGTTCATTTCAGACTCTAAAAACGTAGAAATCGTGTTTCAAGTTGAAATACGCCTTGTAAACGAAAAATGTTTATTTCAGACTCTAATAACGTAGAAATCGTGTTTCAAGTTGAAATACGCCTTGGGACCATATCTCACCTCAAGTAAATGGTAGAATCAAACTTTAACCAAACGTAATGTTTGTACCTAGGGTAAAGTTAAAAAGTTTAAACAATTTGAAAATATCACTATATTTAGGCGAGTAAACGAAAAATGTTCGTCTCAGACTCTAAAACCGCAGAAATCGTGTTTCAAGTTGAAATACGCCTTGGTACCATATCACACCTAAAGTAAATGGTAGAATCAAACTTTAACCAAACGTAATGTTTGTACCTAGTATAAAGTTAAAAAGTTTAAACAATTTTAAAATATCACTATATTTAGGCGAGTAAACGAAAAATGTTCATTTCAGACTCTAAAAACGTAGAAATCGTGTTTCTAGTTGAAATACGCCTTGTAAACGAAAAATGTTTATTTCAGACTCTAATAACGTAGAAATCGTGTTTCAAGTTGAAATACGTCTTGGGACCATATCTCACCTAAAGTAAATGGTAGAATCAAACTTTAACCAAACGTAATGTTTGTACCTAGGGTAAAGTTAAAAAGTTTAAACAATTTGAAAATATCACTATATTTAGGCGAGTAAACGAAAAATGTTCGTCTCAGACTCTAAAACCGCAGAAATCGTGTTTCAAGTTGAAATACGCCTTGGTACCATATCTCACCTAAAGTAAATGGTAGAATCAAACTTTAACCAAACGTAATGTTTGTACCTAGGGTAAAGTTAAAAAGTTTAAACAATTTTAAAATATTACTATATTTAGGCGAGTAAACGAAAAATGTTCATTTCAGACTCTAAAAACGTAGAAATCGTCTTTCAAGTTGAAATACGCCTTGTAAACGAAAAAAGTTTATTTCAGACTCTAATAACGTAGAAATCGTGTTTCAAGTTGAAATACGCCTTGGGACCATATCTCACCTAAAGTAAATGGTAGAATCAAACTTTAACCAAACGTAATGTTTGTACCTAGTATAAAGTTAAAAAGTTTAAACAATTTTAAAATATCACTATATTTAGGCGAGTAAACGAAAAATGTTCATTTCAGACTCTAAAAACGTAGAAATCGTCTTTCAAGTTGAAATACGCCTTGTAAACGAAAAATGTTTATTTCAGACTCTAATAACGTAGAAATCGTGTTTCAAGTTGAAATACGCCTTGGGACCATATCTCACCTAAAGTAAATGGTAGAATCAAACTTTAACCAAACGTAATGATTGTACCTAGGGTAAAGTTAAAAAGTTTAAACAATTTGAAAATATCACTATATTTAGGCGAGTAAACGAAAAATGTTCATTTCAGACTCTAAAAACGTAGAAATCGTGTTTCAAGTTGAAATACGCCTTGTAAACGAAAAATGTTTATTTCAGACTCTAATAACGTAGAAATCGTGTTTCAAGTTGAAATACGCCTTGGGACCATATCTCATCTAAAGTAAATGGTAGAATCAAACTTTAACCAAACGTAATGTTTGTACCTAGGGTAAAGTTAAAAAGTTTAAACAATTTGAAAATATCACTATATTTAGGCGAGTAAACGAAAAATGTTCGTCTCAGACTCTAAAACCGCAGAAATCGTGTTTCAAGTTGAAATACGCCTTGGTACCATATCTCACCTAAAGTAAATGGTAGAATCAAACTTTAACCAAACGTAATGTTTGTACCTAGGGTAAAGTTAAAAAGTTTAAACAATTTTAAAATATTACTATATTTAGGCGAGTAAACGAAAAATGTTCATTTCAGACTCTAAAAACGTAGAAATCGTCTTTCAAGTTGAAATACGCCTTGTAAACGAAAAATTTTTATTTCAGACTCTAATAACGTAGAAATCGTGTTTCAAGTTGAAATACGCCTTGGGACCATATCTCACCTAAAGTAAATGGTAGAATCAAACTTTAACCAAACGTAATGTTTGTACCTAGTATAAAGTTAAAAAGTTTAAACAATTTTAAAATATCACTATATTTAGGCGAGTAAACGAAAAATGTTCATTTCAGACTCTAAAAACGTAGAAATCGTCTTTCAAGTTGAAATACGCCTTGGGACCATATCTCACCTAAAGTAAATGGTAGAATCAAACTTTAACCAAACGTAATGTTTGTACCTAGGGTAAGTTAAAAAGTTTAAACAATTTGAAAATATCACTATATTTAGGCGAGTAAACGAAAAATGTTCGTCTCAGACTCTAAAACCGCAGAAATCGTGTTTCAAGTTGAAATACGCCTTGGTACCATATCTCACCTAAAGTAAATGGTAGAATCAAACTTTAACCAAACGTAATGTTTGTACCTAGGGTAAAGTTAAATTTTAAACAATTTTAAAATATTACTATATTTAGGCGAGTAAACGAAAAATGTTCATTTCAGACTCTAAAAACGTAGAAATCGTCTTTCAAGTTGAAATACGCCTTGTAAACGAAAAATTTTTATTTCAGACTCTAATAACGTAGAAATCGTGTTTCAAGTTGAAATACGCCTTGGGACCATATCTCACCTAAAGTAAATGGTAGAATCAAACTTTAACCAAACGTAATGTTTGTACCTAGTATAAAGTTAAAAAGTTTAAACAATTTTAAAATATCACTATATTTAGGCGAGTAAACGAAAAATGTTCATTTCAGACTCTAAAAACGTAGAAATCGTCTTTCAAGTTGAAATACGCCTTGTAAACGAAAAATTTTTATTTCAGACTCTAATAACGTAGAAATCGTGTTTCAAGTTGAAATACGCCTTGGGACCATATCTCACCTAAAGTAAATGGTAGAATCAAACTTTAACCAAACGTAATGATTGTACCTAGGGTAAAGTTAAAAAGTTTAAACAATTTGAAAATATCACTATATTTAGGCGAGTAAACGAAAAATGTTCATTTCAGACTCTAAAAACGTAGAAATCGTGTTTCAAGTTGAAATACGCCTTGTAAACGAAAAATGTTTATTTCAGACTCTAATAACGTAGAAATCGTGTTTCAAGTTGAAATACGCCTTGGGACCATATCTCATCTAAAGTAAATGGTAGAATCAAACTTTAACCAAACGTAATGTTTGTACCTAGGGTAAAGTTAAAAAGTTTAAACAATTTGAAAATATCACTATATTTAGGCGAGTAAACGAAAAATGTTCATTTCAGACTCTAAAAACGTAGAAATCGTGTTTCAAGTTGAAATACGCCTTGTAAACGAAAAATGTTTATTTCAGACTCTAATAACGTAGAAATCGTGTTTCAAGTTGAAATACGCCTTGGGACCATATCTCACCTAAAGTAAATGGTAGAATCAAACTTTAACCAAACGTAATGTTTGTACCTAGGGTAAAGTTAAAAAGTTTAAACAATTTTAAAATATTACTATATTTAGGCGAGTAAACGAAAAATGTTCATTTCAGACTCTAAAAACGTAGAAATCGTCTTTCAAGTTGAAATACGCCTTGTAAACGAAAAATTTTTATTTCAGACTCTAATAACGTAGAAATCGTGTTTCAAGTTGAAATACGCCTTGGGACCATATCTCACCTAAAGTAAATGGTAGAATCAAACTTTAACCAAACGTAATGTTTGTACCTAGTATAAAGTTAAAAAGTTTAAACAATTTTAAAATATCACTATATTTAGGCGAGTAAACGAAAAATGTTCATTTCAGACTCTAAAAACGTAGAAATTGTCTTTCAAGTTGAAATACGCCTTGTAAACGAAAAATTTTTATTTCAGACTCTAATAACGTAGAAATCGTGTTTCAAGTTGAAATACGCCTTGGGACCATATCTCACCTAAAGTAAATGGTAGAATCAAACTTTAACCAAACGTAATGTTTGTACCTAGTATAAAGTTAAAAAGTTTAAACAATTTTAAAATATCACTATATTTAGGCGAGTAAACGAAAAATGTTCATTTCAGACTCTAAAAACGTAGAAATCGTCTTTCAAGTTGAAATACGCCTTGTAAACGAAAAATGTTTATTTCAGACTCTAATAACGTAGAAATCGTGTTTCAAGTTGAAATACGCCTTGGGACCATATCTCACCTAAAGTAAATGGTAGAATCAAACTTTAACCAAACGTAATGTTTGTACCTAGGGTAAAGTTAAAAAGTTTAAACAATTTGAAAATATCACTATATTTAGGCGAGTAAACGAAAAATGTTCATTTCAGACTCTAAAAACGTAGAAATCGTGTTTCAAGTTGAAATACGCCTTGTAAACGAAAAATGTTTATTTCAGACTCTAATAACGTAGAAATCGTGTTTCAAGTTGAAATACGCCTTGGGACCATATCTCACCTAAAGTAAATGGTAGAATCAAACTTTAACCAAACGTAATGTTTGTACCTAGGGTAAAGTTAAAAAGTTTAAACAATTTGAAAATATCACTATATTTAGGCGAGTAAACGAAAAATGTTCGTCTCAGACTCTAAAACCGCAGAAATCGTGTTTCAAGTTGAAATACGCCTTGGTACCATATCTCACCTAAAGTAAATGGTAGAATCAAACTTTAACCAAACGTAATGTTTGTACCTAGTATAAAGTTAAAAAGTTTAAACAATTTTAAAATATCACTATATTTAGGCGAGTAAACGAAAAATGTTCATTTCAGACTCTAAAAACGTAGAAATCGTGTTTCAAGTTGAAATACGCCTTGTAAACGAAAAATGTTTATTTCAGACTCTAATAACGTAGAAATCGTGTTTCAAGTTGAAATACGCCTTGGGACCATATCTCACCTAAAGTAAATGGTAGAATCAAACTTTAACCAAACGTAATGTTTGTACCTAGGGTAAAGTTAAAAAAGTTTAAACAATTTGAAAATATCACTATATTTAGGCGAGTAAACGAAAAATGTTCGTCTCAGACTCTAATACCGCAGAAATCGTGTTTCAAGTTGAAATACGCCTTGGTACCATATCTCACCTAAAGTAAATGGTAGAATCAAACTTTAACCAAACGTAATGTTTGTACCTAGGGTAAAGTTAAAAAGTTTAAACAATTTTAAAATATTACTATATTTAGGCGAGTAAACGAAAAATGTTCATTTCAGACTCTAAAAACGTAGAAATCGTCTTTCAAGTTGAAATACGCCTTGTAAACGAAAAATGTTTATTTCAGACTCTAATAACGTAGAAATCGTGTTTCAAGTTGAAATACGCCTTGGGACCATATCTCACCTAAAGTAAATGGTAGAATCAAACTTTAACCAAACGTAATGTTTGTACCTAGTATAAAGTTAAAAAGTTTAAACAATTTGAAAATATCACTATATTTAGGCGAGTAAACGAAAAATGTTCATTTCAGACTCTAAAAACGTAGAAATCGTCTTTCAAGTTGAAATACGCCTTGTAAACGAAAAATGTTTATTTCAGACTCTAATAACGTAGAAATCGTGTTTCAAGTTGAAATACGCCTTGGGACCATATCTCACCTAAAGTAAATGGTAGAATCAAACTTTAACCAAACGTAATGTTTGTACCTAGGGTAAAGTTAAAAAGTTTAAACAATTTGAAAATATCACTATATTTAGGCGAGTAAACGAAAAATGTTCATTTCAGACTCTAAAAACGTAGAAATCGTGTTTCAAGTTGAAATACGCCTTGTAAACGAAAAATGTTTATTTCAGACTCTAATAACGTAGAAATCGTGTTTCAAGTTGAAATACGCCTTGGGACCATATCTCACCTAAAGTAAATGGTAGAATCAAACTTTAACCAAACGTAATGTTTGTACCTAGGGTAAAGTTAAAAAGTTTAAACAATTTGAAAATATCACTATATTTAGGCGAGTAAACGAAAAATGTTCGTCTCAGACTCTAAAACCGCAGAAATCGTGTTTCAAGTTGAAATACGCCTTGGTACCATATCTCACCTAAAGTAAATGGTAGAATCAAACTTTAACCAAACGTAATGTTTGTACCTAGGGTAAAGTTAAAAGTTTAAACAATTTTAAAATATTACTATATTTAGGCGAGTAAACGAAAATGTTCATTTCAGACTCTAAAAACGTAGAAATCGTCTTTCAAGTTGAAATACGCCTTGTAAACGAAAAATTTTTATTTCAGACTCTAATAACGTAGAAATCGTGTTTCAAGTTGAAATACGCCTTGGGACCATATCTCACCTAAAGTAAATGGTAGAATCAAACTTTAACCAAACGTAATGTTTGTACCTAGTATAAAGTTAAAAAGTTTAAACAATTTAAAATATCACTATATTTAGGCGAGTAAACGAAAAATGTTCATTTCAGACTCTAAAAACGTAGAAATCGTCTTTCAAGTTGAAATACGCCTTGTAAACGAAAAATGTTTATTTCAGACTCTAATAACGTAGAAATCGTGTTTCAAGTTGAAATACGCCTTGGGACCATATCTCACCTAAAGTAAATGGTAGAATCAAACTTTAACCAAACGTAATGTTTGTACCTAGGGTAAAGTTAAAAAGTTTAAACAATTTGAAAATATCACTATATTTAGGCGAGTAAACGAAAAATGTTCATTTCAGACTCTAAAAACGTAGAAATCGTGTTTCAAGTTGAAATACGCCTTGTAAACGAAAAATGTTTATTTCAGACTCTAATAACGTAGAAATCGTGTTTCAAGTTGAAATACGCCTTGGGACCATATCTCACCTAAAGTAAATGGTAGAATCAAACTTTAACCAAACGTAATGTTTGTACCTAGGGTAAAGTTAAAAAGTTTAAACAATTTGAAAATATCACTATATTTAGGCGAGTAAACGAAAAATGTTCGTCTCAGACTCTAAAACCGCAGAAATCGTGCTTCAAGTTGAAATACGCCTTGGTACCATATCTCACCTAAAGTAAATGGTAGAATCAAACTTTAACCAAACGTAATGTTTGTACCTAGGGTAAAGTTAAAAAGTTTAAACAATTTTAAAATATTACTATATTTAGGCGAGTAAACGAAAAATGTTCATTTCAGACTCTAAAAACGTAGAAATCGTCTTTCAAGTTGAAATACGCCTTGTAAACGAAAAATTTTTATTTCAGACTCTAATAACGTAGAAATCGTGTTTCAAGTTGAAATACGCCTTGGGACCATATCTCACCTAAAGTAAATGGTAGAATCAAACTTTAACCAAACGTAATGTTTGTACCTAGTATAAAGTTAAAAAGTTTAAACAATTTTAAAATATCACTATATTTAGGCGAGTAAACGAAAAATGTTCATTTCAGACTCTAAAAACGTAGAAATCGTCTTTCAAGTTGAAATACGCCTTGTAAACGAAAAATGTTTATTTCAGACTCTAATAACGTAGAAATCGTGTTTCAAGTTGAAATACGCCTTGAGACCATATCTCACCTAAAGTAAATGGTAGAATCAAACTTTAACCAAACGTAATGTTTGTACCTAGGGTAAAGTTAAAAAGTTTAAACAATTTTAAAATATTACTATATTTAGGCGAGTAAACGAAAAATGTTCATTTCAGACTCTAAAAACGTAGAAATCGTCTTTCAAGTTGAAATACGCCTTGTAAACGAAAAATGTTTATTTCAGACTCTAATAACGTAGAAATCGTGTTTCAAGTTGAAATACGCCTTGGGACCATATCTCACCTAAAGTAAATGGTAGAATCAAACTTTAACCAAACGTAATGTTTGTACCTAGGGTAAAGTTAAAAAGTTTAAACAATTTGAAAATATCACTATATTTAGGCGAGTAAACGAAAAATGTTCATTTCAGACTCTAAAAACGTAGAAATCGTGTTTCAAGTTGAAATACGCCTTGTAAACGAAAAATGTTTATTTCAGACTCTAATAACGTAGAAATCGTGTTTCAAGTTGAAATACGCCTTGGGACCATATCTCACCTAAAGTAAATGGTAGAATCAAACTTTAACCAAACGTAATGTTTGTACCTAGTATAAAGTTATAAAGTTTAAACAATTTTAAAATATCACTATATTTAGGCGAGTAAACGAAAAATGTTCATTTCAGACTCTAAAAACGTAGAAATCGTCTTTCAAGTTGAAATACGCCTTGTAAACGAAAAATGTTTATTTCAGACTCTAATAACGTAGAAATCGTGTTTCAAGTTGAAATACGCCTTGGGACCATATCTCACCTAAAGTAAATGGTAGAATCAAACTTTAACCAAACGTAATGTTTGTACCTAGTATAAAGTTAAAAAGTTTAAACAATTTGAAAATATCACTATATTTAGGCGAGTAAACGAAAAATGTTCATTTCAGACTCTAAAAACGTAGAAATCGTTTTTCAAGTTGAAATACGCCTAGTAAACGAAAAATGTTTATTTCAGACTCTAATAACGTAGAAATCGTGTTTCAAGTTGAAATACGCCTTGGGACCATATCTCACCTAAAGTAAATGGTAGAATCAAACTTTAACCAAACGTAATGTTTGTACCTAGGGTAAAGTTAAAAAGTTTAAACAATTTTAAAATATCACTATATTTAGGCGTGTAAACGAAAAATGTTCGTCTCAGACTCTAAAACCGCAGAAATCGTGTTTCAAGTTGAAATACGCCTTGGTACCATATCTCACCTAAAGTAAATGGTAGAATCAAACTTTAACCAAACGTAATGTTTGTACCTAGTATAAAGTTAAAAAGTTTAAACAATTTTAAAATATCACTATATTTAGGCGAGTAAACGAAAAATGTTCATTTCAGACTCTAAAAACGTAGAAATCGTGTTTCAAGTTGAAAACGCCTTGTAAACGAAAAATGTTTATTTCAGACTCTAATAACGTAGAAATCGTGTTTCAAGTTGAAATACGCCTTGGGACCATATCTCACCTAAAGTAAATGGTAGAATCAAACTTTAACCAAACGTAATGTTTGTACCTAGGGTAAAGTTAAAAAGTTTAAACAAGTTGAAAATATCACTATATTTAGGCGAGTAAACGAAAAATGTTCGTCTCAGACTCTAAAACCGCAGAAATCGTGTTTCAAGTTGAAATACGCCTTGGTACCATATCTCACCTAAAGTAAATGGTAGAATCAAACTTTAACCAAACGTAATGTTTGTACCTAGGGTAAAGTTAAAAAGTTTAAACAATTTTAAAATATTACTATATTTAGGCGAGTAAACGAAAAATGTTCATTTCAGACTCTAAAAACGTAGAAATCGTCTTTCAAGTTGAAATACGCCTTGTAAACGAAAAATGTTTATTTCAGACTCTAATAACGTAGAAATCGTGTTTCAAGTTGAAATACGCCTTGGGACCATATCTCACCTAAAGTAAATGGTAGAATCAAACTTTAACCAAACGTAATGTTTGTACCTAGTATAAAGTTAAAAAGTTTAAATAATTTGAAAATATCACTATATTTAGGCGAGTAAACGAAAAATGTTCATTTCAGACTCTAAAAACGTAGAAATCGTCTTTCAAGTTGAAATACGCCTTGTAAACGAAAAATGTTTATTTCAGACTCTAATAACGTAGAAATCGTGTTTCAAGTTGAAATACGCCTTGGGACCATATCTCACCTAAAGTAAATGGTAGAATCAAACTTTAACCAAACGTAATGTTTGTACCTAGGGTAAAGTTAAAAAGTTTAAACAATTTGAAAATATCACTATATTTAGGCGAGTAAACGAAAAATGTTCATTTCAGACTCTAAAAACGTAGAAATCGTGTTTCAAGTTGAAATACGCCTTGTAAACGAAAAATGTTTATTTCAGACTCTAATAACGTAGAAATCGTGTTTCAAGTTGAAATACGCCTTGGGACCATATCTCCCCTAAAGTAAATGGTAGAATCAAACTTTAACCAAACGTAATGTTTGTACCTAGTATAAAGTTAAAAAGTTTAAACAATTTTAAAATATCACTATATTTAGGCGAGTAAACGAAAAATGTTCATTTCAGACTCTAAAAACGTAGAAATCGTCTTTCAAGTTGAAATACGCCTTGTAAACGAAAAATGTTTATTTCAGACTCTAATAACGTAGAAATCGTGTTTCAAGTTGAAATACGCCTTGGGACCATATCTCACCTAAAGTAAATGGTAGAATCAAACTTTAACCAAACGTAATGTTTGTACCTAGGGTAAAGTTAAAAAGTTTAAACAATTTGAAAATATCACTATATTTAGGCGAGTAAACGAAAAATGTTCATTTCAGACTCTAAAAACGTAGAAATCGTGTTTCAAGTTGAAATACGCCTTGTAAACGAAAAATGTTTATTTCAGACTCTAATAACGTAGAAATCGTGTTTCAAGTTGAAATACGCCTTGGGACCATATCTCACCTAAAGTAAATGGTAGAATCAAACTTTAACCAAACGTAATGTTTGTACCTAGGGTAAAGTTAAAAAGTTTAAACAATTTGAAAATATCACTATATTTAGGCGAGTAAACGAAAAATGTTCGTCTCAGACTCTAAAACCGCAGAAATCGTGCTTCAAGTTGAAATACGCCTTGGTACCATATCTCACCTAAAGTAAATGGTAGAATCAAACTTTAACCAAACGTAATGTTTGTACCTAGGGTAAAGTTAAAAAGTTTAAACAATTTTAAAATATTACTATATTTAGGCGAGTAAACGAAAAATGTTCATTTCAGACTCTAAAAACGTAGAAATCGTCTTTCAAGTTGAAATACGCCTTGTAAACGAAAAATTTTTATTTCAGACTCTAATAACGTAGAAATCGTGTTTCAAGTTGAAATACGCCTTGGGACCATATCTCACCTAAAGTAAATGGTAGAATCAAACTTTAACCAAACGTAATGTTTGTACCTAGTATAAAGTTAAAAAGTTTAAACAATTTTAAAATATCACTATATTTAGGCGAGTAAACGAAAAATGTTCATTTCAGACTCTAAAAACGTAGAAATCGTCTTTCAAGTTGAAATACGCCTTGTAAACGAAAAATGTTTATTTCAGACTCTAATAACGTAGAAATCGTGTTTCAAGTTGAAATACGCCTTGAGACCATATCTCACCTAAAGTAAATGGTAGAATCAAACTTTAACCAAACGTAATGTTTGTACCTAGGGTAAAGTTAAAAAGTTTAAACAATTTTAAAATATTACTATATTTAGGCGAGTAAACGAAAAATGTTCATTTCAGACTCTAAAAACGTAGAAATCGTCTTTCAAGTTGAAATACGCCTTGTAAACGAAAAATGTTTATTTCAGACTCTAATAACGTAGAAATCGTGTTTCAAGTTGAAATACGCCTTGGGACCATATCTCACCTAAAGTAAATGGTAGAATCAAACTTTAACCAAACGTAATGTTTGTACCTAGGGTAAAGTTAAAAAGTTTAAACAATTTGAAAATATCACTATATTTAGGCGAGTAAACGAAAAATGTTCATTTCAGACTCTAAAAACGTAGAAATCGTGTTTCAAGTTGAAATACGCCTTGTAAACGAAAAATGTTTATTTCAGACTCTAATAACGTAGAAATCGTGTTTCAAGTTGAAATACGCCTTGGGACCATATCTCACCTAAAGTAAATGGTAGAATCAAACTTTAACCAAACGTAATGTTTGTACCTAGTATAAAGTTATAAAGTTTAAACAATTTTAAAATATCACTATATTTAGGCGAGTAAACGAAAAATGTTCATTTCAGACTCTAAAAACGTAGAAATCGTCTTTCAAGTTGAAATACGCCTTGTAAACGAAAAATGTTTATTTCAGACTCTAATAACGTAGAAATCGTGTTTCAAGTTGAAATACGCCTTGGGACCATATCTCACCTAAAGTAAATGGTAGAATCAAACTTTAACCAAACGTAATGTTTGTACCTAGTATAAAGTTAAAAAGTTTAAACAATTTGAAAATATCACTATATTTAGGCGAGTAAACGAAAAATGTTCATTTCAGACTCTAAAAACGTAGAAATCGTTTTTCAAGTTGAAATACGCCTTGTAAACGAAAAATGTTTATTTCAGACTCTAATAACGTAGAAATCGTGTTTCAAGTTGAAATACGCCTTGGGACCATATCTCACCTAAAGTAAATGGTAGAATCAAACTTTAACCAAACGTAATGTTTGTACCTAGGGTAAAGTTAAAAAGTTTAAACAATTTTAAAATATCACTATATTTAGGCGTGTAAACGAAAAATGTTCGTCTCAGACTCTAAAACCGCAGAAATCGTGTTTCAAGTTGAAATACGCCTTGGTACCATATCTCACCTAAAGTAAATGGTAGAATCAAACTTTAACCAAACGTAATGTTTGTACCTAGTATAAAGTTAAAAAGTTTAAACAATTTTAAAATATCACTATATTTAGGCGAGTAAACGAAAAATGTTCATTTCAGACTCTAAAAACGTAGAAATCGTGTTTCAAGTTGAAAACGCCTTGTAAACGAAAAATGTTTATTTCAGACTCTAATAACGTAGAAATCGTGTTTCAAGTTGAAATACGCCTTGGGACCATATCTCACCTAAAGTAAATGGTAGAATCAAACTTTAACCAAACGTAATGTTTGTACCTAGGGTAAAGTTAAAAAGTTTAAACAAGTTGAAAATATCACTATATTTAGGCGAGTAAACGAAAAATGTTCGTCTCAGACTCTAAAACCGCAGAAATCGTGTTTCAAGTTGAAATACGCCTTGGTACCATATCTCACCTAAAGTAAATGGTAGAATCAAACTTTAACCAAACGTAATGTTTGTACCTAGGGTAAAGTTAAAAAGTTTAAACAATTTTAAAATATTACTATATTTAGGCGAGTAAACGAAAAATGTTCATTTCAGACTCTAAAAACGTAGAAATCGTCTTTCAAGTTGAAATACGCCTTGTAAACGAAAAATGTTTATTTCAGACTCTAATAACGTAGAAATCGTGTTTCAAGTTGAAATACGCCTTGGGACCATATCTCACCTAAAGTAAATGGTAGAATCAAACTTTAACCAAACGTAATGTTTGTACCTAGTATAAAGTTAAAAAGTTTAAATAATTTGAAAATATCACTATATTTAGGCGAGTAAACGAAAAATGTTCATTTCAGACTCTAAAAACGTAGAAATCGTCTTTCAAGTTGAAATACGCCTTGTAAACGAAAAATGTTTATTTCAGACTCTAATAACGTAGAAATCGTGTTTCAAGTTGAAATACGCCTTGGGACCATATCTCACCTAAAGTAAATGGTAGAATCAAACTTTAACCAAACGTAATGTTTGTACCTAGGGTAAAGTTAAAAAGTTTAAACAATTTGAAAATATCACTATATTTAGGCGAGTAAACGAAAAATGTTCATTTCAGACTCTAAAAACGTAGAAATCGTGTTTCAAGTTGAAATACGCCTTGTAAACGAAAAATGTTTATTTCAGACTCTAATAACGTAGAAATCGTGTTTCAAGTTGAAATACGCCTTGGGACCATATCTCACCTAAAGTAAATGGTAGAATCAAACTTTAACCAAACGTAATGTTTGTACCTAGTATAAAGTTAAAAAGTTTAAACAATTTTAAAATATCACTATATTTAGGCGAGTAAACGAAAAATGTTCATTTCAGACTCTAAAAACGTAGAAATCGTCTTTCAAGTTGAAATACGCCTTGTAAACGAAAAATGTTTATTTCAGACTCTAATAACGTAGAAATCGTGTTTCAAGTTGAAATACGCCTTGGGACCATATCTCACCTAAAGTAAATGGTAGAATCAAACTTTAACCAAACGTAATGTTTGTACCTAGGGTAAAGTTAAAAAGTTTAAACAATTTGAAAATATCACTATATTTAGGCGAGTAAACGAAAAATGTTCATTTCAGACTCTAAAAACGTAGAAATCGTGTTTCAAGTTGAAATACGCCTTGTAAACGAAAAATGTTTATTTCAGACTCTAATAACGTAGAAATCGTGTTTCAAGTTGAAATACGCCTTGGGACCATATCTCACCTAAAGTAAATGGTAGAATCAAACTTTAACCAAACGTAATGTTTGTACCTAGGGTAAAGTTAAAAAGTTTAAACAATTTGAAAATATCACTATATTTAGGCGAGTAAACGAAAAATGTTCGTCTCAGACTCTAAAACCGCAGAAATCGTGTTTCAAGTTGAAATACGCCTTGGTACCATATCTCACCTAAAGTAAATGGTAGAATCAAACTTTAACCAAACGTAATGTTTGTACCTAGGGTAAAGTTAAAAAGTTTAAACAATTTTAAAATATTACTATATTTAGGCGAGTAAACGAAAAATGTTCATTTCACTCTAAAAACGTAGAAATCGTCTTTCAAGTTGAAATACGCCTTGTAAACGAAAAATGTTTATTTCAGACTCTAATAACGTAGAAATCGTGTTTCAAGTTGAAATACGCCTTGGGACCATATCTCACCTAAAGTAAATGGTAGAATCAAACTTTAACCAAACGTAATGTTTGTACCTAGTATAAAGTTAAAAAGTTTAAACAATTTTAAAATATCACTATATTTAGGCGAGTAAACGAAAAATGTTCATTTCAGACTCTAAAAACGTAGAAATCGTCTTTCAAGTTGAAATACGCCTGGTAAACGAAAAATGTTTATTTCAGACTCTAATAAAGTAGAAATCGTGTTTCAAGTTGAAATACGCCTTGGGACCATATCTCACCTAAAGTAAATGGTAGAATCAAACTTTAACCCATTCACTGCGCATGACACGCTTGCGTGTCAACACTATCATTGGCCAAGTGCGCACGTCACGCAAGTGTGTCGCGTATCCGACTGAGGTACACACGTAAATACGAGCTCAGCGTTGAAGTGAAGTGCATGTGCGTTGGTCAGCGTGTAGTTAAAGGATTCTTACACAGAATATTTTTTTCCGTTTTCGAAAATTTTGTTTTTTATGGTCTTAAGATGGAGGAAAGTGGGGAGAAACCTAACAACAGTAAAAGACCACGAAAGGCATACAATAATCCAAAAAACTTTACTGATTTTGAACTTGAAGAGGCGTTGTTAGACTCTAGTCTATAATATATGTCTGTAATAATTTATGATTTATTTGATTTTATTGAAATAATTTCTTTTGTTTGTATCGTTTGTATTGAATAAATAATTTTATTTCTGTTTTGCCAATGAAGTAGTTTTATTTTATGCATTCTGTTTCAGAGTAACAGATTATACACGTGACACGCATCGGTGTCGGTCAGCACTGAGCACGAAAATTAAAGTCAGGTGCGCATGACACGCATGAGTGTCATGTGTCATAAATAATTGAAAACAATAAATTTACATTTAACAACAATGTTTATCAAAATTTGAAACAAAAAACGACAATATATTGGAAAAAAAACATGGCCGCACCTCGGGATGCATACATATTGACAAGTCGCAGCGAATGGGTTAACCAAACGTAATGTTTGTACCTAGGGTAAAGTTAAAAAGTTTAAACAATTTGAAAATATCACTATATTTAGGCGAGTAAACGAAAAATGTTCATTTCAGACTCTAAAAACGTAGAAATCGTGTTTCAAGTTGAAATACGCCTTGTAAACGAAAAATGTTTATTTCAGACTCTAATAACGTAGAAATCGTGTTTCAAGTTGAAATACGCCTTGGGACCATATCTCACCTAAAGTAAATGGTAGAATCAAACTTTAACCAAACGTAATGTTTGTACCTAGGGTAAAGTTAAAAAGTTTAAACAATTTGAAAATATCACTATATTTAGGCGAGTAAACGAAAAATGTTCGTCTCAGACTCTAAAACCGCAGAAATCGTGTTTCAAGTTGAAATACGCCTTGGTACCATATCTCACCTAAAGTAAATGGTAGAATCAAACTTTAACCAAACGTAATGTTTGTACCTAGGGTAAAGTTAAAAAGTTTAAACAATTTTAAAATATTACTATATTTAGGCGAGTAAACGAAAAATGTTCATTTCAGACTCTAAAAACGTAGAAATCGTCTTTCAAGTTGAAATACGCCTTGTAAACGAAAAATGTTTATTTCAGACTCTAATAACGTAGAAATCGTGTTTCAAGTTGAAATACGCCTTGGGACCATATCTCACCTAAAGTAAATGGTAGAATCAAACTTTAACCAAACGTAATGTTTGTACCTAGGGTAAAGTTAAAAAGTTTAAACAATTTGAAAATATCACTATATTTAGGCGAGTAAACGAAAAATGTTCATTTCAGACTCTAAAAACGTAGAAATCGTGTTTCAAGTTGAAATACGCCTTGTAAACGAAAAATGTTTATTTCAGACTCTAATAACGTAGAAATCGTGTTTCAAGTTGAAATACGCCTTGGGACCATATCTCACCTAAAGTAAATGGTAGAATCAAACTTTAACCAAACGTAATGTTTGTACCTAGTATAAAGTTAAAAAGTTTAAACAATTTTAAAATATCACTATATTTAGGCGAGTAAACGAAAAATGTTCATTTCAGACTCTAAAAACGTAGAAATCGTCTTTCAAGTTGAAATACGCCTTGTAAACGAAAAATGTTTATTTCAGACTCTAATAACGTAGAAATCGTGTTTCAAGTTGAAATACGCCTTGGGACCATATCTCACCTAAAGTAAATGGTAGAATCAAACTTTAACCAAACGTAATGTTTGTACCTAGTATAAAGTTAAAAAGTTTAAACAATTTGAAAATATCACTATATTTAGGCGAGTAAACGAAAAATGTTCATTTCAGACTCTAAAAACGTAGAAATCGTCTTTCAAGTTGAAATACGCCTTGTAAACGAAAAATGTTTATTTCAGACTCTAATAACGTAGAAATCGTGTTTCAAGTTGAAATACGCCTTGGGACCATATCTCACCTAAAGTAAATGGTAGAATCAAACTTTAACCAAACGTAATGTTTGTACCTAGGGTAAAGTTAAAAAGTTTAAACAATTTTAAAATATCACTATATTTAGGCGTGTAAACGAAAAATGTTCGTCTCAGACTCTAAAACCGCAGAAATCGTGTTTCAAGTTGAAATACGCCTTGGTACCATATCTCACCTAAAGTAAATGGTAGAATCAAACTTTAACCAAACGTAATGTTTGTACCTAGTATAAAGTTAAAAAGTTTAAACAATTTTAAAATATCACTTATATTTAGGCGAGTAAACGAAAAATGTTCATTTCAGACTCTAAAAACGTAGAAATCGTGTTTCAAGTTGAAAACGCCTTGTAAACGAAAAATGTTTATTTCAGACTCTAATAACGTAGAAATCGTGTTTCAAGTTGAAATACGCCTTGGGACCATATCTCACCTAAAGTAAATGGTAGAATCAAACTTTAACCAAACGTAATGTTTGTACCTAGGGTAAAGTTAAAAAGTTTAAACAATTTGAAAATATCACTATATTTAGGCGAGTAAACGAAAAATGTTCATTTCAGACTCTAAAAACGTAGAAATCGTGTTTCAAGTTGAAATACGCCTTGTAAACGAAAAATGTTTATTTCAGACTCTAATAACGTAGAAATCGTGTTTCAAGTTGAAATACGCCTTGGGACCATATCTCACCTAAAGTAAATGGTAGAATCAAACTTTAACCAAACGTAATGTTTGTACCTAGGGTAAAGTTAAAAAGTTTAAACAATTTGAAAATATCACTATATTTAGGCGAGTAAACGAAAAATGTTCGTCTCAGACTCTAAAACCGCAGAAATCGTGTTTCAAGTTGAAATACGCCTTGGTACCATATCTCACCTAAAGTAAATGGTAGAATCAAACTTTAACCAAACGTAATGTTTGTACCTAGGGTAAAGTTAAAAAGTTTAAACAATTTTAAAATATTACTATATTTAGGCGAGTAAACGAAAAATGTTCATTTCAGACTCTAAAAACGTAGAAATCGTCTTTCAAGTTGAAATACGCCTTGTAAACGAAAAATGTTTATTTCAGACTCTAATAACGTAGAAATCGTGTTTCAAGTTGAAATACGCCTTGGGACCATATCTCACCTAAAGTAAATGGTAGAATCAAACTTTAACCAAACGTAATGTTTGTACCTAGGGTAAAGTTAAAAAGTTTAAACAATTTGAAAATATCACTATATTTAGGCGAGTAAACGAAAAATGTTCATTTCAGACTCTAAAAACGTAGAAATCGTGTTTCAAGTTGAAATACGCCTTGTAAACGAAAAATGTTTATTTCAGACTCTAATAACGTAGAAATCGTGTTTCAAGTTGAAATACGCCTTGGGACCATATCTCACCTAAAGTAAATGGTAGAATCAAACTTTAACCAAACGTAATGTTTGTACCTAGTATAAAGTTAAAAAGTTTAAACAATTTTAAAATATCACTATATTTAGGCGAGTAAACGAAAAATGTTCATTTCAGACTCTAAAAACGTAGAAATCGTCTTTCAAGTTGAAATACGCCTTGTAAACGAAAAATGTTTATTTCAGACTCTAATAACGTAGAAATCGTGTTTCAAGTTGAAATACGCCTTGGGACCATATCTCACCTAAAGTAAATGGTAGAATCAAACTTTAACCAAACGTAATGTTTGTACCTAGTATAAAGTTAAAAAGTTTAAACAATTTGAAAATATCACTATATTTAGGCGAGTAAACGAAAAATGTTCATTTCAGACTCTAAAAACGTAGAAATCGTCTTTCAAGTTGAAATACGCCTTGTAAACGAAAAATGTTTATTTCAGACTCTAATAACGTAGAAATCGTGTTTCAAGTTGAAATACGCCTTGGGACCATATCTCACCTAAAGTAAATGGTAGAATCAAACTTTAACCA
The DNA here is from genome assembly GCA_947425015.1 of Pterostichus niger. NCBI lineage: Eukaryota > Metazoa > Arthropoda > Insecta > Coleoptera > Carabidae > Pterostichus > Pterostichus niger. The sequence goes on along the minus strand of OX380346.1, from coordinate 20,836,625 downwards.
AACGTAATGTTTGTACCTAGGGTAAAGTTAAAAAGTTTAAACAATTTTAAAATATCACTATATTTAGGCGTGTAAACGAAAAATGTTCGTCTCAGACTCTAAAACCGCAGAAATCGTGTTTCAAGTTGAAATACGCCTTGGTACCATATCTCACCTAAAGTAAATGGTAGAATCAAACTTTAACCAAACGTAATGTTTGTACCTAGTATAAAGTTAAAAAGTTTAAACAATTTTAAAATATCACTATATTTAGGCGAGTAAACGAAAAATGTTCATTTCAGACTCTAAAAACGTAGAAATCGTGTTTCAAGTTGAAAACGCCTTGTAAACGAAAAATGTTTATTTCAGACTCTAATAACGTAGAAATCGTGTTTCAAGTTGAAATACGCCTTGGGACCATATCTCACCTAAAGTAAATGGTAGAATCAAACTTTAACCAAACGTAATGTTTGTACCTAGGGTAAAGTTAAAAAGTTTAAACAATTTGAAAATATCACTATATTTAGGCGAGTAAACGAAAAATGTTCGTCTCAGACTCTAAAACCGCAGAAATCGTGTTTCAAGTTGAAATACGCCTTGGTACCATATCTCACCTAAAGTAAATGGTAGAATCAAACTTTAACCAAACGTAATGTTTGTACCTAGGGTAAAGTTAAAAAGTTTAAACAATTTTAAAATATTACTATATTTAGGCGAGTAAACGAAAAATGTTCATTTCAGACTCTAAAAACGTAGAAATCGTCTTTCAAGTTGAAATACGCCTTGTAAACGAAAAATGTTTATTTCAGACTCTAATAACGTAGAAATCGTGTTTCAAGTTGAAATACGCCTTGGGACCATATCTCACCTAAAGTAAATGGTAGAATCAAACTTTAACCAAACGTAATGTTTGTACCTAGTATAAAGTTAAAAAGTTTAAACAATTTGAAAATATCACTATATTTAGGCGAGTAAACGAAAAATGTTCATTTCAGACTCTAAAAACGTAGAAATCGTCTTTCAAGTTGAAATACGCCTTGTAAACGAAAAATGTTTATTTCAGACTCTAATAACGTAGAAATCGTGTTTCAAGTTGAAATACGCCTTGGGACCATATCTCACCTAAAGTAAATGGTAGAATCAAACTTTAACCAAACGTAATGTTTGTACCTAGGGTAAAGTTAAAAAGTTTAAACAATTTGAAAATATCACTATATTTAGGCGAGTAAACGAAAAATGTTCATTTCAGACTCTAAAAACGTAGAAATCGTCTTTCAAGTTGAAATACGCCTTGTAAACGAAAAATGTTTATTTCAGACTCTAATAACGTAGAAATCGTGTTTCAAGTTGAAATACGCCTTGGGACCATATCTCACCTAAAGTAAATGGTAGAATCAAACTTTAACCAAACGTAATGTTTGTACCTAGTATAAAGTTAAAAAGTTTAAACAATTTTAAAATATCACTATATTTAGGCGAGTAAACGAAAAATGTTCATTTCAGACTCTAAAAACGTAGAAATCGTCTTTCAAGTTGAAATACGCCTTGTAAACGAAAAATGTTTATTTCAGACTCTAATAATGTAGAAATCGTGTTTCAAGTTGAAATACGCCTTGGGACCATATCTCACCTAAAGTAAATGGTAGAATCAAACTTTAACCAAACGTAATGTTTGTACCTAGTATAAAGTTAAAAAGTTTAAACAATTTTAAAATATCACTATATTTAGGCGAGTAAACGAAAAATGTTCATTTCAGACTCTAAAAACGTAGAAATCGTGTTTCAAGTTGAAAACGCCTTGTAAACGAAAAATGTTTATTTCAGACTCTAATAACGTAGAAATCGTGTTTCAAGTTGAAATACGCCTTGGGACCATATCTCACCTAAAGTAAATGGTAGAATCAAACTTTAACCAAACGTAATGTTTGTACCTAGGGTAAAGTTAAAAAGTTTAAACAATTTGAAAATATCACTATATTTAGGCGAGTAAACGAAAAATGTTCGTCTCAGACTCTAAAACCGCAGAAATCGTGTTTCAAGTTGAAATACGCCTTGGTACCATATCTCACCTAAAGTAAATGGTAGAATCAAACTTTAACCAAACGTAATGTTTGTACCTAGGGTAAAGTTAAAAAGTTTAAACAATTTTAAAATATTACTATATTTAGGCGAGTAAACGAAAAATGTTCATTTCAGACTCTAAAAACGTAGAAATCGTCTTTCAAGTTGAAATACGCCTTGTAAACGAAAAATGTTTATTTCAGACTCTAATAACGTAGAAATCGTGTTTCAAGTTGAAATACGCCTTGGGACCATATCTCACCTAAAGTAAATGGTAGAATCAAACTTTAACCAAACGTAATGTTTGTACCTAGTATAAAGTTAAAAAGTTTAAACAATTTGAAAATATCACTATATTTAGGCGAGTAAACGAAAAATGTTCATTTCAGACTCTAAAAACGTAGAAATCGTCTTTCAAGTTGAAATACGCCTTGTAAACGAAAAATGTTTATTTCAGACTCTAATAACGTAGAAATCGTGTTTCAAGTTGAAATACGCCTTGGGACCATATCTCACCTAAAGTAAATGGTAGAATCAAACTTTAACCAAACGTAATGTTTGTACCTAGGGTAAAGTTAAAAAGTTTAAACAATTTGAAAATATCACTATATTTAGGCGAGTAAACGAAAAATGTTCGTCTCAGACTCTAAAACCGCAGAAATCGTGTTTCAAGTTGAAATACGCCTTGGTACCATATCTCACCTAAAGTAAATGGTAGAATCAAACTTTAACCAAACGTAATGTTTGTACCTAGGGTAAAGTTAAAAAGTTTAAACAATTTTAAAATATTACTATATTTAGGCGAGTAAACGAAAAATGTTCATTTCAGACTCTAAAAACGTAGAAATCGTCTTTCAAGTTGAAATACGCCTTGTAAACGAAAAATGTTTATTTCAGACTCTAATAACGTAGAAATCGTGTTTCAAGTTGAAATACGCCTTGGGACCATATCTCACCTAAAGTAAATGGTAGAATCAAACTTTAACCAAACGTAATGTTTGTACCTAGTATAAAGTTAAAAAGTTTAAACAATTTTAAAATATCACTATATTTAGGCGAGTAAACGAAAAATGTTCATTTCAGACTCTAAAAACGTAGAAATCGTCTTTCAAGTTGAAATACGCCTTGTAAACGAAAAATGTTTATTTCAGACTCTAATAATGTAGAAATCGTGTTTCAAGTTGAAATACGCCTTGGGACCATATCTCACCTAAAGTAAATGGTAGAATCAAACTTTAACCAAACGTAATGTTTGTACCTAGGGTAAAGTTAAAAAGTTTAAACAATTTGAAAATATCACTATATTTAGGCGAGTAAACGAAAAATGTTCATTTCAGACTCTAAAAACGTAGAAATCGTGTTTCAAGTTGAAATACGCCTTGTAAACGAAAAATGTTTATTTCAGACTCTAATAACGTAGAAATCGTGTTTCAAGTTGAAATACGCCTTGGGACCATATCTCACCTAAAGTAAATGGTAGAATCAAACTTTAACCAAACGTAATGTTTGTACCTAGGGTAAAGTTAAAAAGTTTAAACAATTTGAAAATATCACTATATTTAGGCGAGTAAACGAAAAATGTTCATTTCAGACTCTAAAAACGTAGAAATCGTGTTTCAAGTTGAAATACGCCTTGTAAACGAAAAATGTTTATTTCAGACTCTAATAACGTAGAAATCGTGTTTCAAGTTGAAATACGCCTTGGGACCATATCTCACCTAAAGTAAATGGTAGAATCAAACTTTAACCAAACGTAATGTTTGTACCTAGTATAAAGTTAAAAAGTTTAAACAATTTTAAAATATCACTATATTTAGGCGAGTAAACGAAAAATGTTCATTTCAGACTCTAAAAACGTAGAAATCGTCTTTCAAGTTGAAATACGCCTTGTAAACGAAAAATGTTTATTTCAGACTCTAATAACGTAGAAATCGTGTTTCAAGTTGAAATACGCCTTGGGACCATATCTCACCTAAAGTAAATGGTAGAATCAAACTTTAACCAAACGTAATGTTTGTACCTAGGGTAAAGTTAAAAAGTTTAAACAATTTTAAAATATTACTATATTTAGGCGAGTAAACGAAAAATGTTCATTTCAGACTCTAAAAACGTAGAAATCGTCTTTCAAGTTGAAATACGCCTTGTAAACGAAAAATGTTTATTTCAGACTCTAATAACGTAGAAATCGTGTTTCAAGTTGAAATACGCCTTGGGACCATATCTCACCTAAAGTAAATGGTAGAATCAAACTTTAACCAAACGTAATGTTTGTACCTAGTATAAAGTTAAAAAGTTTAAACAATTTTAAAATATCACTATATTTAGGCGAGTAAACGAAAAATGTTCATTTCAGACTCTAAAAACGTAGAAATCGTCTTTCAAGTTGAAATACGCCTTGTAAACGAAAAATGTTTATTTCAGACTCTAATAACGTAGAAATCGTGTTTCAAGTTGAAATACGCCTTGGGACCATATCTCACCTAAAGTAAATGGTAGAATCAAACTTTAACCAAACGTAATGTTTGTACCTAGGGTAAAGTTAAAAAGTTTAAACAATTTGAAAATTTCACTATATTTAGGCGAGTAAACGAAAAATGTTCGTCTCAGACTCTAAAACCGCAGAAATCGTGTTTCAAGTTGAAATACGCCTTGGTACCATATCTCACCTAAAGTAAATGGTAGAATCAAACTTTAACCAAACGTAATGTTTGTACCTAGGGTAAAGTTAAAAAGTTTAAACAATTTTAAAATATTACTATATTTAGGCGAGTAAACGAAAAATGTTCATTTCAGACTCTAAAAACGTAGAAATCGTCTTTCAAGTTGAAATACGCCTTGTAAACGAAAAATGTTTATTTCAGACTCTAATAACGTAGAAATCGTGTTTCAAGTTGAAATACGCCTTGGGACCATATCTCACCTAAAGTAAATGGTAGAATCAAACTTTAACCAAACGTAATGTTTGTACCTAGTATAAAGTTAAAAAGTTTAAACAATTTGAAAATATCACTGTATTTAGGCGAGTAAACGAAAAATGTTCATTTCAGACTCTAAAAACGTAGAAATCGTCTTTCAAGTTGAAATACGCCTTGTAAACGAAAAATGTTTATTTCAGACTCTAATAACGTAGAAATCGTGTTTCAAGTTGAAATACGCCTTGGGACCATATCTCACCTAAAGTAAATGGTAGAATCAAACTTTAACCAAACGTAATGTTTGTACCTAGGGTAAAGTTAAAAAGTTTAAACAATTTGAAAATATCACTATATTTAGGCGAGTAAACGAAAAATGTTCATTTCAGACTCTAAAAACGTAGAAATCGTGTTTCAAGTTGAAATACGCCTTGTAAACGAAAAATGTTTATTTCAGACTCTAATAACGTAGAAATCGTGTTTCAAGTTGAAATACGCCTTGGGACCATATCTCACCTAAAGTAAATGGTAGAATCAAACTTTAACCAAACGTAATGTTTGTACCTAGGGTAAAGTTAAAAAGTTTAAACAATTTGAAAATATCACTATATTTAGGCGAGTAAACGAAAAATGTTCATTTCAGACTCTAAAAACGTAGAAATCGTGTTTCAAGTTGAAATACGCCTTGTAAACGAAAAATGTTTATTTCAGACTCTAATAACGTAGAAATCGTGTTTCAAGTTGAAATACGCCTTGGGACCATATCTCACCTAAAGTAAATGGTAGAATCAAACTTTAACCAAACGTAATGTTTGTACCTAGTATAAAGTTAAAAAGTTTAAACAATTTTAAAATATCACTATATTTAGGCGAGTAAACGAAAAATGTTCATTTCAGACTCTAAAAACGTAGAAATCGTCTTTCAAGTTGAAATACGCCTTGTAAACGAAAAATGTTTATTTCAGACTCTAATAACGTAGAAATCGTGTTTCAAGTTGAAATACGCCTTGGGACCATATCTCACCTAAAGTAAATGGTAGAATCAAACTTTAACCAAACGTAATGTTTGTACCTAGTATAAAGTTAAAAAGTTTAAACAATTTGAAAATATCACTATATTTAGGCGAGTAAACGAAAAATGTTCATTTCAGACTCTAAAAACGTAGAAATCGTCTTTCAAGTTGAAATACGCCTTGTAAACGAAAAATGTTTATTTCAGACTCTAATAACGTAGAAATCGTGTTTCAAGTTGAAATACGCCTTGGGACCATATCTCACCTAAAGTAAATGGTAGAATCAAACTTTAACCAAACGTAATGTTTGTACCTAGGGTAAAGTTAAAAAGTTTAAACAATTTTAAAATATCACTATATTTAGGCGTGTAAACGAAAAATGTTCGTCTCAGACTCTAAAACCGCAGAAATCGTGTTTCAAGTTGAAATACGCCTTGGTACCATATCTCACCTAAAGTAAATGGTAGAATCAAACTTTAACCAAACGTAATGTTTGTACCTAGTATAAAGTTAAAAAGTTTAAACAATTTTAAAATATCACTATATTTAGGCGAGTAAACGAAAAATGTTCATTTCAGACTCTAAAAACGTAGAAATCGTGTTTCAAGTTGAAAACGCCTTGTAAACGAAAAATGTTTATTTCAGACTCTAATAACGTAGAAATCGTGTTTCAAGTTGAAATACGCCTTGGGACCATATCTCACCTAAAGTAAATGGTAGAATCAAACTTTAACCAAACGTAATGTTTGTACCTAGGGTAAAGTTAAAAAGTTTAAACAATTTGAAAATATCACTATATTTAGGCGAGTAAACGAAAAATGTTCGTCTCAGACTCTAAAACCGCAGAAATCGTGTTTCAAGTTGAAATTCGCCTTGGTACCATATCTCACCTAAAGTAAATGGTAGAATCAAACTTTAACCAAACGTAATGTTTGTACCTAGGGTAAAGTTAAAAAGTTTAAACAATTTTAAAATATTACTATATTTAGGCGAGTAAACGAAAAATGTTCATTTCAGACTCTAAAAACGTAGAAATCGTCTTTCAAGTTGAAATACGCCTTGTAAACGAAAAATGTTTATTTCAGACTCTAATAACGTAGAAATCGTGTTTCAAGTTGAAATACGCCTTGGGACCATATCTCACCTAAAGTAAATGGTAGAATCAAACTTTAACCAAACGTAATGTTTGTACCTAGTATAAAGTTAAAAAGTTTAAACAATTTGAAAATATCACTATATTTAGGCGAGTAAACGAAAAATGTTCATTTCAGACTCTAAAAACGTAGAAATCGTCTTTCAAGTTGAAATAAGCCTTGTAAACGAAAAATGTTTATTTCAGACTCTAATAACGTAGAAATCGTGTTTCAAGTTGAAATACGCCTTGGGACCATATCTCACCTAAAGTAAATGGTAGAATCAAACTTTAACCAAACGTAATGTTTGTACCTAGGGTAAAGTTAAAAAGTTTAAACAATTTGAAAATATCACTATATTTAGGCGAGTAAACGAAAAATGTTCGTCTCAGACTCTAAAACCGCAGAAATCGTGTTTCAAGTTGAAATACGCCTTGGTACCATATCTCACCTAAAGTAAATGGTAGAATCAAACTTTAACCAAACGTAATGTTTGTACCTAGGGTAAAGTTAAAAAGTTTAAACAATTTTAAAATATTACTATATTTAGGCGAGTAAACGAAAAATGTTCATTTCAGACTCTAAAAACGTAGAAATCGTCTTTCAAGTTGAAATACGCCTTGTAAACGAAAAATGTTTATTTCAGACTCTAATAACGTAGAAATCGTGTTTCAAGTTGAAATACGCCTTGGGACCATATCTCACCTAAAGTAAATGGTAGAATCAAACTTTAACCAAACGTAATGTTTGTACCTAGTATAAAGTTAAAAAGTTTAAACAATTTGAAAATATCACTATATTTAGGCGAGTAAACGAAAAATGTTCGTCTCAGACTCTAAAACCGCAGAAATCGTGTTTCAAGTTGAAATACGCCTTGGTACCATATCTCACCTAAAGTAAATGGTAGAATCAAACTTTAACCAAACGTAATGTTTGTACCTAGTATAAAGTTAAAAAGTTTAAACAATTTTAAAATATCACTATATTTAGGCGAGTAAACGAAAAATGTTCATTTCAGACTCTAAAAACGTAGAAATCGTGTTTCAAGTTGAAATACGCCTTGTAAACGAAAAATGTTTATTTCAGACTCTAATAACGTAGAAATCGTGTTTCAAGTTGAAATACGCCTTGGGACCATATCTCACCTAAAGTAAATGGTAGAATCAAACTTTAACCAAACGTAATGTTTGTACCTAGGGTAAAGTTAAAAAGTTTAAACAATTTGAAAATATCACTATATTTAGGCGAGTAAACGAAAAATGTTCGTCTCAGACTCTAAAACCGCAGAAATCGTGTTTCAAGTTGAAATACGCCTTGGTACCATATCTCACCTAAAGTAAATGGTAGAATCAAACTTTAACCAAACGTAATGTTTGTACCTAGGGTAAAGTTAAAAAGTTTAAACAATTTTAAAATATTACTATATTTAGGCGAGTAAACGAAAAATGTTCATTTCAGACTCTAAAAACGTAGAAATCGTCTTTCAAGTTGAAATACGCCTTGTAAACGAAAAATGTTTATTTCAGACTCTAATAACGTAGAAATCGTGTTTCAAGTTGAAATACGCCTTGGGACCATATCTCACCTAAAGTAAATGGTAGAATCAAACTTTAACCAAACGTAATGTTTGTACCTAGTATAAAGTTAAAAAGTTTAAACAATTTTAAAATATCACTATATTTAGGCGAGTAAACGAAAAATGTTCATTTCAGACTCTAAAAACGTAGAAATCGTCTTTCAAGTTGAAATACGCCTTGTAAACGAAAAATGTTTATTTCAGACTCTAATAATGTAGAAATCGTGTTTCAAGTTGAAATACGCCTTGGGACCATATCTCACCTAAAGTAAATGGTAGAATCAAACTTTAACCAAACGTAATGTTTGTACCTAGTATAAAGTTAAAAAGTTTAAACAATTTTAAAATATCACTATATTTAGGCGAGTAAACGAAAAATGTTCATTTCAGACTCTAAAAACGTAGAAATCGTGTTTCAAGTTGAAATACGCCTTGTAAACGAAAAATGTTTATTTCAGACTCTAATAACGTAGAAATCGTGTTTCAAGTTGAAATACGCCTTGGGACCATATCTCACCTAAAGTAAATGGTAGAATCAAACTTTAACCAAACGTAATGTTTGTACCTAGGGTAAAGTTAAAAAGTTTAAACAATTTGAAAATATCACTATATTTAGGCGAGTAAACGAAAAATGTTCGTCTCAGACTCTAAAACCGCAGAAATCGTGTTTCAAGTTGAAATACGCCTTGGTACCATATCTCACCTAAAGTAAATGGTAGAATCAAACTTTAACCAAACGTAATGTTTGTACCTAGGGTAAAGTTAAAAAGTTTAAACAATTTTAAAATATTACTATATTTAGGCGAGTAAACGAAAAATGTTCATTTCAGACTCTAAAAACGTAGAAATCGTCTTTCAAGTTGAAATACGCCTTGTAAACGAAAAATGTTTATTTCAGACTCTAATAACGTAGAAATCGTGTTTCAAGTTGAAATACGCCTTGGGACCATATCTCACCTAAAGTAAATGGTAGAATCAAACTTTAACCAAACGTAATGTTTGTACCTAGTATAAAGTTAAAAAGTTTAAACAATTTGAAAATATCACTATATTTAGGCGAGTAAACGAAAAATGTTCATTTCAGACTCTAAAAACGTAGAAATCGTCTTTCAAGTTGAAATACGCCTTGTAAACGAAAAATGTTTATTTCAGACTCTAATAACGTAGAAATCGTGTTTCAAGTTGAAATACGCCTTGGGACCATATCTCACCTAAAGTAAATGGTAGAATCAAACTTTAACCAAACGTAATGTTTGTACCTAGGGTAAAGTTAAAAAGTTTAAACAATTTGAAAATATCACTATATTTAGGCGAGTAAACGAAAAATGTTCGTCTCAGACTCTAAAACCGCAGAAATCGTGTTTCAAGTTGAAATACGCCTTGGTACCATATCTCACCTAAAGTAAATGGTAGAATCAAACTTTAACCAAACGTAATGTTTGTACCTAGGGTAAAGTTAAAAAGTTTAAACAATTTTAAAATATTACTATATTTAGGCGAGTAAACGAAAAATGTTCATTTCAGACTCTAAAAACGTAGAAATCGTCTTTCAAGTTGAAATACGCCTTGTAAACGAAAAATGTTTATTTCAGACTCTAATAACGTAGAAATCGTGTTTCAAGTTGAAATACGCCTTGGGACCATATCTCACCTAAAGTAAATGGTAGAATCAAACTTTAACCAAACGTAATGTTTGTACCTAGTATAAAGTTAAAAAGTTTAAACAATTTTAAAATATCACTATATTTAGGCGAGTAAACGAAAAATGTTCATTTCAGACTCTAAAAACGTAGAAATCGTCTTTCAAGTTGAAATACGCCTTGTAAACGAAAAATGTTTATTTCAGACTCTAATAATGTAGAAATCGTGTTTCAAGTTGAAATACGCCTTGGGACCATATCTCACCTAAAGTAAATGGTAGAATCAAACTTTAACCAAACGTAATGTTTGTACCTAGGGTAAAGTTAAAAAGTTTAAACAATTTGAAAATATCACTATATTTAGGCGAGTAAACGAAAAATGTTCATTTCAGACTCTAAAAACGTAGAAATCGTGTTTCAAGTTGAAATACGCCTTGTAAACGAAAAATGTTTATTTCAGACTCTAATAACGTAGAAATCGTGTTTCAAGTTGAAATACGCCTTGGGACCATATCTCACCTAAAGTAAATGGTAGAATCAAACTTTAACCAAACGTAATGTTTGTACCTAGGGTAAAGTTAAAAAGTTTAAACAATTTGAAAATATCACTATATTTAGGCGAGTAAACGAAAAATGTTCGTCTCAGACTCTAAAACCGCAGAAATCGTGTTTCAAGTTGAAATACGCCTTGGTACCATATCTCACCTAAAGTAAATGGTAGAATCAAACTTTAACCAAACGTAATGTTTGTACCTAGTATAAAGTTAAAAAGTTTAAACAATTTTAAAATATCACTATATTTAGGCGAGTAAACGAAAAATGTTCATTTCAGACTCTAAAAACGTAGAAATCGTGTTTCAAGTTGAAATACGCCTTGTAAACGAAAAATGTTTATTTCAGACTCTAATAACGTAGAAATCGTGTTTCAAGTTGAAATACGCCTTGGGACCATATCTCACCTAAAGTAAATGGTAGAATCAAACTTTAACCAAACGTAATGTTTGTACCTAGGGTAAAGTTAAAAAGTTTAAACAATTTGAAAATATCACTATATTTAGGCGAGTAAACGAAAAATGTTCGTCTCAGACTCTAAAACCGCAGAAATCGTGTTTCAAGTTGAAATACGCCTTGGTACCATATCTCACCTAAAGTAAATGGTAGAATCAAACTTTAACCAAACGTAATGTTTGTACCTAGGGTAAAGTTAAAAAGTTTAAACAATTTTAAAATATTACTATATTTAGGCGAGTAAACGAAAAATGTTCATTTCAGACTCTAAAAACGTAGAAATCGTCTTTCAAGTTGAAATACGCCTTGTAAACGAAAAATGTTTATTTCAGACTCTAATAACGTAGAAATCGTGTTTCAAGTTGAAATACGCCTTGGGACCATATCTCACCTAAAGTAAATGGTAGAATCAAACTTTAACCAAACGTAATGTTTGTACCTAGTATAAAGTTAAAAAGTTTAAACAATTTGAAAATATCACTATATTTAGGCGAGTAAACGAAAAATGTTCATTTCAGACTCTAAAAACGTAGAAATCGTCTTTCAAGTTGAAATACGCCTTGTAAACGAAAAATGTTTATTTCAGACTCTAATAACGTAGAAATCGTGTTTCAAGTTGAAATACGCCTTGGGACCATATCTCACCTAAAGTAAATGGTAGAATCAAACTTTAACCAAACGTAATGTTTGTACCTAGGGTAAAGTTAAAAAGTTTAAACAATTTGAAAATATCACTATATTTAGGCGAGTAAACGAAAAATGTTCGTCTCAGACTCTAAAACCGCAGAAATCGTGTTTCAAGTTGAAATACGCCTTGGTACCATATCTCACCTAAAGTAAATGGTAGAATCAAACTTTAACCAAACGTAATGTTTGTACCTAGGGTAAAGTTAAAAAGTTTAAACAATTTTAAAATATTACTATATTTAGGCGAGTAAACGAAAAATGTTCATTTCAGACTCTAAAAACGTAGAAATCGTCTTTCAAGTTGAAATACGCCTTGTAAACGAAAAATGTTTATTTCAGACTCTAATAACGTAGAAATCGTGTTTCAAGTTGAAATACGCCTTGGGACCATATCTCACCTAAAGTAAATGGTAGAATCAAACTTTAACCAAACGTAATGTTTGTACCTAGTATAAAGTTAAAAAGTTTAAACAATTTTAAAATATCACTATATTTAGGCGAGTAAACGAAAAATGTTCATTTCAGACTCTAAAAACGTAGAAATCGTCTTTCAAGTTGAAATACGCCTTGTAAACGAAAAATGTTTATTTCAGACTCTAATAATGTAGAAATCGTGTTTCAAGTTGAAATACGCCTTGGGACCATATCTCACCTAAAGTAAATGGTAGAATCAAACTTTAACCAAACGTAATGTTTGTACCTAGGGTAAAGTTAAAAAGTTTAAACAATTTGAAAATATCACTATATTTAGGCGAGTAAACGAAAAATGTTCATTTCAGACTCTAAAAACGTAGAAATCGTGTTTCAAGTTGAAATACGCCTTGTAAACGAAAAATGTTTATTTCAGACTCTAATAACGTAGAAATCGTGTTTCAAGTTGAAATACGCCTTGGGACCATATCTCACCTAAAGTAAATGGTAGAATCAAACTTTAACCAAACGTAATGTTTGTACCTAGGGTAAAGTTAAAAAGTTTAAACAATTTGAAAATATCACTATATTTAGGCGAGTAAACGAAAAATGTTCGTCTCAGACTCTAAAACCGCAGAAATCGTGTTTCAAGTTGAAATACGCCTTGGTACCATATCTCACCTAAAGTAAATGGTAGAATCAAACTTTAACCAAACGTAATGTTTGTACCTAGTATAAAGTTAAAAAGTTTAAACAATTTTAAAATATCACTATATTTAGGCGAGTAAACGAAAAATGTTCATTTCAGACTCTAAAAACGTAGAAATCGTGTTTCAAGTTGAAATACGCCTTGTAAACGAAAAATGTTTATTTCAGACTCTAATAACGTAGAAATCGTGTTTCAAGTTGAAATACGCCTTGGGACCATATCTCACCTAAAGTAAATGGTAGAATCAAACTTTAACCAAACGTAATGTTTGTACCTAGGGTAAAGTTAAAAAGTTTAAACAATTTGAAAATATCACTATATTTAGGCGAGTAAACGAAAAATGTTCGTCTCAGACTCTAAAACCGCAGAAATCGTGTTTCAAGTTGAAATACGCCTTGGTACCATATCTCACCTAAAGTAAATGGTAGAATCAAACTTTAACCAAACGTAATGTTTGTACCTAGGGTAAAGTTAAAAAGTTTAAACAATTTTAAAATATTACTATATTTAGGCGAGTAAACGAAAAATGTTCATTTCAGACTCTAAAAACGTAGAAATCGTCTTTCAAGTTGAAATACGCCTTGTAAACGAAAAATGTTTATTTCAGACTCTAATAACGTAGAAATCGTGTTTCAAGTTGAAATACGCCTTGGGACCATATCTCACCTAAAGTAAATGGTAGAATCAAACTTTAACCAAACGTAATGTTTGTACCTAGGGTAAAGTTAAAAAGTTTAAACAATTTGAAAATATCACTATATTTAGGCGAGTAAACGAAAAATGTTCGTCTCAGACTCTAAAACCGCAGAAATCGTGTTTCAAGTTGAAATACGCCTTGGTACCATATCTCACCTAAAGTAAATGGTAGAATCAAACTTTAACCAAACGTAATGTTTGTACCTAGGGTAAAGTTAAAAAGTTTAAACAATTTTAAAATATTACTATATTTAGGCGAGTAAACGAAAAATGTTCATTTCAGACTCTAAAAACGTAGAAATCGTGTTTCAAGTTGAAATACGCCTTGTAAACGAAAAATGTTTATTTCAGACTCTAATAACGTAGAAATCGTGTTTCAAGTTGAAATACGCCTTGGGACCATATCTCACCTAAAGTAAATGGTAGAATCAAACTTTAACCAAACGTAATGTTTGTACCTAGGGTAAAGTTAAAAAGTTTAAACAATTTGAAAATATCACTATATTTAGGCGAGTAAACGAAAAATGTTCGTCTCAGACTCTAAAACCGCAGAAATCGTGTTTCAAGTTGAAATACGCCTTGGTACCATATCTCACCTAAAGTAAATGGTAGAATCAAACTTTAACCAAACGTAATGTTTGTACCTAGGGTAAAGTTAAAAAGTTTAAACAATTTTAAAATATTACTATATTTAGGCGAGTAAACGAAAAATGTTCATTTCAGACTCTAAAAACGTAGAAATCGTCTTTCAAGTTGAAATACGCCTTGTAAACGAAAAATGTTTATTTCAGACTCTAATAACGTAGAAATCGTGTTTCAAGTTGAAATACGCCTTGGGACCATATCTCACCTAAAGTAAATGGTAGAATCAAACTTTAACCAAACGTAATGTTTGTACCTAGTATAAAGTTAAAAAGTTTAAACAATTTGAAAATATCACTATATTTAGGCGAGTAAACGAAAAATGTTCATTTCAGACTCTAAAAACGTAGAAATCGTCTTTCAAGTTGAAATACGCCTTGTAAACGAAAAATGTTTATTTCAGACTCTAATAACGTAGAAATCGTGTTTCAAGTTGAAATACGCCTTGGGACCATATCTCACCTAAAGTAAATGGTAGAATCAAACTTTAACCAAACGTAATGTTTGTACCTAGTATAAAGTTAAAAAGTTTAAACAATTTTAAAATATCACTATATTTAGGCGAGTAAACGAAAAATGTTCATTTCAGACTCTAAAAACGTAGAAATCGTCTTTCAAGTTGAAATACGCCTTGTAAACGAAAAATGTTTATTTCAGACTCTAATAATGTAGAAATCGTGTTTCAAGTTGAAATACGCCTTGGGACCATATCTCACCTAAAGTAAATGGTAGAATCAAACTTTAACCAAACGTAATGTTTGTACCTAGGGTAAAGTTAAAAAGTTTAAACAATTTGAAAATATCACTATATTTAGGCGAGTAAACGAAAAATGTTCATTTCAGACTCTAAAAACGTAGAAATCGTGTTTCAAGTTGAAATACGCCTTGTAAACGAAAAATGTTTATTTCAGACTCTAATAACGTAGAAATCGTGTTTCAAGTTGAAATACGCCTTGGGACCATATCTCACCTAAAGTAAATGGTAGAATCAAACTTTAACCAAACGTAATGTTTGTACCTAGGGTAAAGTTAAAAAGTTTAAACAATTTGAAAATATCACTATATTTAGGCGAGTAAACGAAAAATGTTCGTCTCAGACTCTAAAACCGCAGAAATCGTGTTTCAAGTTGAAATACGCCTTGGTACCATATCTCACCTAAAGTAAATGGTAGAATCAAACTTTAACCAAACGTAATGTTTGTACCTAGTATAAAGTTAAAAAGTTTAAACAATTTTAAAATATCACTATATTTAGGCGAGTAAACGAAAAATGTTCATTTCAGACTCTAAAAACGTAGAAATCGTGTTTCAAGTTGAAATACGCCTTGTAAACGAAAAATGTTTATTTCAGACTCTAATAACGTAGAAATCGTGTTTCAAGTTGAAATACGCCTTGGGACCATATCTCACCTAAAGTAAATGGTAGAATCAAACTTTAACCAAACGTAATGTTTGTACCTAGGGTAAAGTTAAAAAGTTTAAACAATTTGAAAATATCACTATATTTAGGCGAGTAAACGAAAAATGTTCGTCTCAGACTCTAAAACCGCAGAAATCGTGTTTCAAGTTGAAATACGCCTTGGTACCATATCTCACCTAAAGTAAATGGTAGAATCAAACTTTAACCAAACGTAATGTTTGTACCTAGGGTAAAGTTAAAAAGTTTAAACAATTTTAAAATATTACTATATTTAGGCGAGTAAACGAAAAATGTTCATTTCAGACTCTAAAAACGTAGAAATCGTCTTTCAAGTTGAAATACGCCTTGTAAACGAAAAATGTTTATTTCAGACTCTAATAACGTAGAAATCGTGTTTCAAGTTGAAATACGCCTTGGGACCATATCTCACCTAAAGTAAATGGTAGAATCAAACTTTAACCAAACGTAATGTTTGTACCTAGTATAAAGTTAAAAAGTTTAAACAATTTTAAAATATCACTATATTTAGGCGAGTAAACGAAAAATGTTCATTTCAGACTCTAAAAACGTAGAAATCGTCTTTCAAGTTGAAATACGCCTTGTAAACGAAAAATGTTTATTTCAGACTCTAATAATGTAGAAATCGTGTTTCAAGTTGAAATACGCCTTGGGACCATATCTCACCTAAAGTAAATGGTAGAATCAAACTTTAACCAAACGTAATGTTTGTACCTAGGGTAAAGTTAAAAAGTTTAAACAATTTGAAAATATCACTATATTTAGGCGAGTAAACGAAAAATGTTCATTTCAGACTCTAAAAACGTAGAAATCGTGTTTCAAGTTGAAATACGCCTTGTAAACGAAAAATGTTTATTTCAGACTCTAATAACGTAGAAATCGTGTTTCAAGTTGAAATACGCCTTGGGACCATATCTCACCTAAAGTAAATGGTAGAATCAAACTTTAACCAAACGTAATGTTTGTACCTAGGGTAAAGTTAAAAAGTTTAAACAATTTGAAAATATCACTATATTTAGGCGAGTAAACGAAAAATGTTCGTCTCAGACTCTAAAACCGCAGAAATCGTGTTTCAAGTTGAAATACGCCTTGGTACCATATCTCACCTAAAGTAAATGGTAGAATCAAACTTTAACCAAACGTAATGTTTGTACCTAGTATAAAGTTAAAAAGTTTAAACAATTTTAAAATATCACTATATTTAGGCGAGTAAACGAAAAATGTTCATTTCAGACTCTAAAAACGTAGAAATCGTCTTTCAAGTTGAAATACGCCTTGTAAACGAAAAATGTTTATTTCAGACTCTAATAACGTAGAAATCGTGTTTCAAGTTGAAATACGCCTTGGGACCATATCTCACCTAAAGTAAATGGTAGAATCAAACTTTAACCAAACGTAATGTTTGTACCTAGGGTAAAGTTAAAAAGTTTAAACAATTTGAAAATATCACTATATTTAGGCGAGTAAACGAAAAATGTTCGTCTCAGACTCTAAAACCGCAGAAATCGTGTTTCAAGTTGAAATACGCCTTGGTACCATATCTCACCTAAAGTAAATGGTAGAATCAAACTTTAACCAAACGTAATGTTTGTACCTAGGGTAAAGTTAAAAAGTTTAAACAATTTTAAAATATTACTATATTTAGGCGAGTAAACGAAAAATGTTCATTTCAGACTCTAAAAACGTAGAAATCGTCTTTCAAGTTGAAATACGCCTTGTAAACGAAAAATGTTTATTTCAGACTCTAATAACGTAGAAATCGTGTTTCAAGTTGAAATACGCCTTGGGACCATATCTCACCTAAAGTAAATGGTAGAATCAAACTTTAACCAAACGTAATGTTTGTACCTAGTATAAAGTTAAAAAGTTTAAACAATTTTAAAATATCACTATATTTAGGCGAGTAAACGAAAAATGTTCATTTCAGACTCTAAAAACGTAGAAATCGTCTTTCAAGTTGAAATACGCCTTGTAAACGAAAAATGTTTATTTCAGACTCTAATAATGTAGAAATCGTGTTTCAAGTTGAAATACGCCTTGGGACCATATCTCACCTAAAGTAAATGGTAGAATCAAACTTTAACCAAACGTAATGTTTGTACCTAGGGTAAAGTTAAAAAGTTTAAACAATTTGAAAATATCACTATATTTAGGCGAGTAAACGAAAAATGTTCATTTCAGACTCTAAAAACGTAGAAATCGTGTTTCAAGTTGAAATACGCCTTGTAAACGAAAAATGTTTATTTCAGACTCTAATAACGTAGAAATCGTGTTTCAAGTTGAAATACGCCTTGGGACCATATCTCACCTAAAGTAAATGGTAGAATCAAACTTTAACCAAACGTAATGTTTGTACCTAGGGTAAAGTTAAAAAGTTTAAACAATTTGAAAATATCACTATATTTAGGCGAGTAAACGAAAAATGTTCGTCTCAGACTCTAAAACCGCAGAAATCGTGTTTCAAGTTGAAATACGCCTTGGTACCATATCTCACCTAAAGTAAATGGTAGAATCAAACTTTAACCAAACGTAATGTTTGTACCTAGTATAAAGTTAAAAAGTTTAAACAATTTTAAAATATCACTATATTTAGGCGAGTAAACGAAAAATGTTCATTTCAGACTCTAAAAACGTAGAAATCGTCTTTCAAGTTGAAATACGCCTTGTAAACGAAAAATGTTTATTTCAGACTCTAATAACGTAGAAATCGTGTTTCAAGTTGAAATACGCCTTGGGACCATATCTCACCTAAAGTAAATGGTAGAATCAAACTTTAACCAAACGTAATGTTTGTACCTAGGGTAAAGTTAAAAAGTTTAAACAATTTGAAAATATCACTATATTTAGGCGAGTAAACGAAAAATGTTCGTCTCAGACTCTAAAACCGCAGAAATCGTGTTTCAAGTTGAAATACGCCTTGGTACCATATCTCACCTAAAGTAAATGGTAGAATCAAACTTTAACCAAACGTAATGTTTGTACCTAGGGTAAAGTTAAAAAGTTTAAACAATTTTAAAATATTACTATATTTAGGCGAGTAAACGAAAAATGTTCATTTCAGACTCTAAAAACGTAGAAATCGTCTTTCAAGTTGAAATACGCCTTGTAAACGAAAAATGTTTATTTCAGACTCTAATAACGTAGAAATCGTGTTTCAAGTTGAAATACGCCTTGGGACCATATCTCACCTAAAGTAAATGGTAGAATCAAACTTTAACCAAACGTAATGTTTGTACCTAGTATAAAGTTAAAAAGTTTAAACAATTTTAAAATATCACTATATTTAGGCGAGTAAACGAAAAATGTTCATTTCAGACTCTAAAAACGTAGAAATCGTCTTTCAAGTTGAAATACGCCTTGTAAACGAAAAATGTTTATTTCAGACTCTAATAATGTAGAAATCGTGTTTCAAGTTGAAATACGCCTTGGGACCATATCTCACCTAAAGTAAATGGTAGAATCAAACTTTAACCAAACGTAATGTTTGTACCTAGTATAAAGTTAAAAAGTTTAAACAATTTTAAAATATCACTATATTTAGGCGAGTAAACGAAAAATGTTCATTTCAGACTCTAAAAACGTAGAAATCGTCTTTCAAGTTGAAATACGCCTTGTAAACGAAAAATGTTTATTTCAGACTCTAATAATGTAGAAATCGTGTTTCAAGTTGAAATACGCCTTGGGACCATATCTCACCTAAAGTAAATGGTAGAATCAAACTTTAACCAAACGTAATGTTTGTACCTAGGGTAAAGTTAAAAAGTTTAAACAATTTGAAAATATCACTATATTTAGGCGAGTAAACGAAAAATGTTCATTTCAGACTCTAAAAACGTAGAAATCGTGTTTCAAGTTGAAATACGCCTTGTAAACGAAAAATGTTTATTTCAGACTCTAATAACGTAGAAATCGTGTTTCAAGTTGAAATACGCCTTGGGACCATATCTCACCTAAAGTAAATGGTAGAATCAAACTTTAACCAAACGTAATGTTTGTACCTAGGGTAAAGTTAAAAAGTTTAAACAATTTGAAAATATCACTATATTTAGGCGAGTAAACGAAAAATGTTCGTCTCAGACTCTAAAACCGCAGAAATCGTGTTTCAAGTTGAAATACGCCTTGGTACCATATCTCACCTAAAGTAAATGGTAGAATCAAACTTTAACCAAACGTAATGTTTGTACCTAGTATAAAGTTAAAAAGTTTAAACAATTTGAAAATATCACTATATTTAGGCGAGTAAACGAAAAATGTTCATTTCAGACTCTAAAAACGTAGAAATCGTGTTTCAAGTTGAAATACGCCTTGTAAACGAAAAATGTTTATTTCAGACTCTAATAACGTAGAAATCGTGTTTCAAGTTGAAATACGCCTTGGGACCATATCTCACCTAAAGTAAATGGTAGAATCAAACTTTAACCAAACGTAATGTTTGTACCTAGGGTAAAGTTAAAAAGTTTAAACAATTTGAAAATATCACTATATTTAGGCGAGTAAACGAAAAATGTTCGTCTCAGACTCTAAAACCGCAGAAATCGTGTTTCAAGTTGATATACGCCTTGGTACCATATCTCACCTAAAGTAAATGGTAGAATCAAACTTTAACCAAACGTAATGTTTGTACCTAGGGTAAAGTTAAAAAGTTTAAACAATTTTAAAATATTACTATATTTAGGCGAGTAAACGAAAAATGTTCATTTCAGACTCTAAAAACGTAGAAATCGTCTTTCAAGTTGAAATACGCCTTGTAAACGAAAAATGTTTATTTCAGACTCTAATAACGTAGAAATCGTGTTTCAAGTTGAAATACGCCTTGGGACCATATCTCACCTAAAGTAAATGGTAGAATCAAACTTTAACCAAACGTAATGTTTGTACCTAGTATAAAGTTAAAAAGTTTAAACAATTTTAAAATATCACTATATTTAGGCGAGTAAACGAAAAATGTTCATTTCAGACTCTAAAAACGTAGAAATCGTCTTTCAAGTTGAAATACGCCTTGTAAACGAAAAATGTTTATTTCAGACTCTAATAACGTAGAAATCGTGTTTCAAGTTGAAATACGCCTTGGGACCATATCTCACCTAAAGTAAATGGTAGAATCAAACTTTAACCAAACGTAATGTTTGTACCTAGTATAAAGTTAAAAAGTTTAAACAATTTGAAAATATCACTATATTTAGGCGAGTAAACGAAAAATGTTCATTTCAGACTCTAAAAACGTAGAAATCGTCTTTCAAGTTGAAATACGCCTTGTAAACGAAAAATGTTTATTTCAGACTCTAATAACGTAGAAATCGTGTTTCAAGTTGAAATACGCCTTGGGACCATATCTCACCTAAAGTAAATGGTAGAATCAAACTTTAACCAAACGTAATGTTTGTACCTAGGGTAAAGTTAAAAAGTTTAAACAATTTGAAAATATCACTATATTTAGGCGAGTAAACGAAAAATGTTCGTCTCAGACTCTAAAACCGCAGAAATCGTGTTTCAAGTTGAAATACGCCTTGGTACCATATCTCACCTAAAGTAAATGGTAGAATCAAACTTTAACCAAACGTAATGTTTGTACCTAGGGTAAAGTTAAAAAGTTTAAACAATTTTAAAATATTACTATATTTAGGCGAGTAAACGAAAAATGTTCATTTCAGACTCTAAAAACGTAGAAATCGTCTTTCAAGTTGAAATACGCCTTGTAAACGAAAAATGTTTATTTCAGACTCTAATAACGTAGAAATCGTGTTTCAAGTTGAAATACGCCTTGGGACCATATCTCACCTAAAGTAAATGGTAGAATCAAACTTTAACCAAACGTAATGTTTGTACCTAGTATAAAGTTAAAAAGTTTAAACAATTTTAAAATATCACTATATTTAGGCGAGTAAACGAAAAATGTTCATTTCAGACTCTAAAAACGTAGAAATCGTCTTTCAAGTTGAAATACGCCTTGTAAACGAAAAATGTTTATTTCAGACTCTAATAACGTAGAAATCGTGTTTCAAGTTGAAATACGCCTTGGGACCATATCTCACCTAAAGTAAATGGTAGAATCAAACTTTAACCAAACGTAATGTTTGTACCTAGGGTAAAGTTAAAAAGTTTAAACAATTTGAAAATATCACTATATTTAGGCGAGTAAACGAAAAATGTTCATTTCAGACTCTAAAAACGTAGAAATCGTGTTTCAAGTTGAAATACGCCTTGTAAACGAAAAATGTTTATTTCAGACTCTAATAACGTAGAAATCGTGTTTCAAGTTGAAATACGCCTTGGGACCATATCTCACCTAAAGTAAATGGTAGAATCAAACTTTAACCAAACGTAATGTTTGTACCTAGGGTAAAGTTAAAAAGTTTAAACAATTTGAAAATATCACTATATTTAGGCGAGTAAACGAAAAATGTTCGTCTCAGACTCTAAAACCGCAGAAATCGTGTTTCAAGTTGAAATACGCCTTGGTACCATATCTCACCTAAAGTAAATGGTAGAATCAAACTTTAACCAAACGTAATGTTTGTACCTAGGGTAAAGTTAAAAAGTTTAAACAATTTAAAATATTACTATATTTAGGCGAGTAAACGAAAAATGTTCATTTCAGACTCTAAAAACGTAGAAATCGTCTTTCAAGTTGAAATACGCCTTGTAAACGAAAAATGTTTATTTCAGACTCTAATAACGTAGAAATCGTGTTTCAAGTTGAAATACGCCTTGGGACCATATCTCACCTAAAGTAAATGGTAGAATCAAACTTTAACCAAACGTAATGTTTGTACCTAGTATAAAGTTAAAAAGTTTAAACAATTTTAAAATATCACTATATTTAGGCGAGTAAACGAAAAATGTTCATTTCAGACTCTAAAAACGTAGAAATCGTCTTTCAAGTTGAAATACGCCTTGTAAACGAAAAATGTTTATTTCAGACTCTAATAATGTAGAAATCGTGTTTCAAGTTGAAATACGCCTTGGGACCATATCTCACCTAAAGTAAATGGTAGAATCAAACTTTAACCAAACGTAATGTTTGTACCTAGTATAAAGTTAAAAAGTTTAAACAATTTTAAAATATCACTATATTTAGGCGAGTAAACGAAAAATGTTCATTTCAGACTCTAAAAACGTAGAAATCGTCTTTCAAGTTGAAATACGCCTTGTAAACGAAAAATGTTTATTTCAGACTCTAATAATGTAGAAATCGTGTTTCAAGTTGAAATACGCCTTGGGACCATATCTCACCTAAAGTAAATGGTAGAATCAAACTTTAACCAAACGTAATGTTTGTACCTAGGGTAAAGTTAAAAAGTTTAAACAATTTGAAAATATCACTATATTTAGGCGAGTAAACGAAAAATGTTCATTTCAGACTCTAAAAACGTAGAAATCGTGTTTCAAGTTGAAATACGCCTTGTAAACGAAAAATGTTTATTTCAGACTCTAATAACGTAGAAATCGTGTTTCAAGTTGAAATACGCCTTGGGACCATATCTCACCTAAAGTAAATGGTAGAATCAAACTTTAACCAAACGTAATGTTTGTACCTAGGGTAAAGTTAAAAAGTTTAAACAATTTGAAAATATCACTATATTTAGGCGAGTAAACGAAAAATGTTCGTCTCAGACTCTAAAACCGCAGAAATCGTGTTTCAAGTTGAAATACGCCTTGGTACCATATCTCACCTAAAGTAAATGGTAGAATCAAACTTTAACCAAACGTAATGTTTGTACCTAGTATAAAGTTAAAAAGTTTAAACAATTTGAAAATATCACTATATTTAGGCGAGTAAACGAAAAATGTTCATTTCAGACTCTAAAAACGTAGAAATCGTGTTTCAAGTTGAAATACGCCTTGTAAACGAAAAATGTTTATTTCAGACTCTAATAACGTAGAAATCGTGTTTCAAGTTGAAATACGCCTTGGGACCATATCTCACCTAAAGTAAATGGTAGAATCAAACTTTAACCAAACGTAATGTTTGTACCTAGGGTAAAGTTAAAAAGTTTAAACAATTTGAAAATATCACTATATTTAGGCGAGTAAACGAAAAATGTTCGTCTCAGACTCTAAAACCGCAGAAATCGTGTTTCAAGTTGATATACGCCTTGGTACCATATCTCACCTAAAGTAAATGGTAGAATCAAACTTTAACCAAACGTAATGTTTGTACCTAGGGTAAAGTTAAAAAGTTTAAACAATTTTAAAATATTACTATATTTAGGCGAGTAAACGAAAAATGTTCATTTCAGACTCTAAAAACGTAGAAATCGTCTTTCAAGTTGAAATACGCCTTGTAAACGAAAAATGTTTATTTCAGACTCTAATAACGTAGAAATCGTGTTTCAAGTTGAAATACGCCTTGGGACCATATCTCACCTAAAGTAAATGGTAGAATCAAACTTTAACCAAACGTAATGTTTGTACCTAGTATAAAGTTAAAAAGTTTAAACAATTTTAAAATATCACTATATTTAGGCGAGTAAACGAAAAATGTTCATTTCAGACTCTAAAAACGTAGAAATCGTCTTTCAAGTTGAAATACGCCTTGTAAACGAAAAATGTTTATTTCAGACTCTAATAACGTAGAAATCGTGTTTCAAGTTGAAATACGCCTTGGGACCATATCTCACCTAAAGTAAATGGTAGAATCAAACTTTAACCAAACGTAATGTTTGTACCTAGTATAAAGTTAAAAAGTTTAAACAATTTGAAAATATCACTATATTTAGGCGAGTAAACGAAAAATGTTCATTTCAGACTCTAAAAACGTAGAAATCGTCTTTCAAGTTGAAATACGCCTTGTAAACGAAAAATGTTTATTTCAGACTCTAATAACGTAGAAATCGTGTTTCAAGTTGAAATACGCCTTGGGACCATATCTCACCTAAAGTAAATGGTAGAATCAAACTTTAACCAAACGTAATGTTTGTACCTAGGGTAAAGTTAAAAAGTTTAAACAATTTGAAAATATCACTATATTTAGGCGAGTAAACGAAAAATGTTCGTCTCAGACTCTAAAACCGCAGAAATCGTGTTTCAAGTTGAAATACGCCTTGGTACCATATCTCACCTAAAGTAAATGGTAGAATCAAACTTTAACCAAACGTAATGTTTGTACCTAGGGTAAAGTTAAAAAGTTTAAACAATTTTAAAATATTACTATATTTAGGCGAGTAAACGAAAAATGTTCATTTCAGACTCTAAAAACGTAGAAATCGTCTTTCAAGTTGAAATACGCCTTGTAAACGAAAAATGTTTATTTCAGACTCTAATAACGTAGAAATCGTGTTTCAAGTTGAAATACGCCTTGGGACCATATCTCACCTAAAGTAAATGGTAGAATCAAACTTTAACCAAACGTAATGTTTGTACCTAGTATAAAGTTAAAAAGTTTAAACAATTTTAAAATATCACTATATTTAGGCGAGTAAACGAAAAATGTTCATTTCAGACTCTAAAAACGTAGAAATCGTCTTTCAAGTTGAAATACGCCTTGTAAACGAAAAATGTTTATTTCAGACTCTAATAACGTAGAAATCGTGTTTCAAGTTGAAATACGCCTTGGGACCATATCTCACCTAAAGTAAATGGTAGAATCAAACTTTAACCAAACGTAATGTTTGTACCTAGGGTAAAGTTAAAAAGTTTAAACAATTTGAAAATATCACTATATTTAGGCGAGTAAACGAAAAATGTTCATTTCAGACTCTAAAAACGTAGAAATCGTGTTTCAAGTTGAAATACGCCTTGTAAACGAAAAATGTTTATTTCAGACTCTAATAACGTAGAAATCGTGTTTCAAGTTGAAATACGCCTTGGGACCATATCTCACCTAAAGTAAATGGTAGAATCAAACTTTAACCAAACGTAATGTTTGTACCTAGGGTAAAGTTAAAAAGTTTAAACAATTTGAAAATATCACTATATTTAGGCGAGTAAACGAAAAATGTTCGTCTCAGACTCTAAAACCGCAGAAATCGTGTTTCAAGTTGAAATACGCCTTGGTACCATATCTCACCTAAAGTAAATGGTAGAATCAAACTTTAACCAAACGTAATGTTTGTACCTAGGGTAAAGTTAAAAAGTTTAAACAATTTAAAATATTACTATATTTAGGCGAGTAAACGAAAAATGTTCATTTCAGACTCTAAAAACGTAGAAATCGTCTTTCAAGTTGAAATACGCCTTGTAAACGAAAAATGTTTATTTCAGACTCTAATAACGTAGAAATCGTGTTTCAAGTTGAAATACGCCTTGGGACCATATCTCACCTAAAGTAAATGGTAGAATCAAACTTTAACCAAACGTAATGTTTGTACCTAGTATAAAGTTAAAAAGTTTAAACAATTTTAAAATATCACTATATTTAGGCGAGTAAACGAAAAATGTTCATTTCAGACTCTAAAAACGTAGAAATCGTCTTTCAAGTTGAAATACGCCTTGTAAACGAAAAATGTTTATTTCAGACTCTAATAACGTAGAAATCATGTTTCAAGTTGAAATACGCCTTGGGACCATATCTCACCTAAAGTAAATGGTAGAATCAAACTTTAACCAAACGTAATGTTTGTACCTAGTATAAAGTTAAAAAGTTTAAACAATTTTAAAATATCACTATATTTAGGCGAGTAAACGAAAAATGTTCATTTCAGACTCTAAAAACGTAGAAATCGTCTTTCAAGTTGAAATACGCCTTGTAAACGAAAAATGTTTATTTCAGACTCTAATAACGTAGAAATCGTGTTTCAAGTTGAAATACGCCTTGGGACCATATCTCACCTAAAGTAAATGGTAGAATCAAACTTTAACCAAACGTAATGTTTGTACCTAGTATAAAGTTAAAAAGTTTAAACAATTTTAAAATATCACTATATTTAGGCGAGTAAACGAAAAATGTTCATTTCAGACTCTAAAAACGTAGAAATCGTCTTTCAAGTTGAAATACGCCTTGTAAACGAAAAATGTTTATTTCAGACTCTAATAACGTAGAAATCGTGTTTCAAGTTGAAATACGCCTTGGGACCATATCTCACCTAAAGTAAATGGTAGAATCAAACTTTAACCAAACGTAATGTTTGTACCTAGGGTAAAGTTAAAAAGTTTAAACAATTTGAAAATATCACTATATTTAGGCGAGTAAACGAAAAATGTTCATTTCAGACTCTAAAAACGTAGAAATCGTGTTTCAAGTTGAAATACGCCTTGTAAACGAAAAATGTTTATTTCAGACTCTAATAATGTAGAAATCGTGTTTCAAGTTTAAATACGCCTTGGGACCATATCTCACCTAAAGTAAATGGTAGAATCAAACTTTAACCAAACGTAATGTTTGTACCTAGGGTAAAGTTAAAAAGTTTAAACAATTTGAAAATATCACTATATTTAGGCGAGTAAACGAAAAATGTTCGTCTCAGACTCTAAAACCGCAGAAATCGTGTTTCAAGTTGAAATACGCCTTGGTACCATATCTCACCTAAAGTAAATGGTAGAATCAAACTTTAACCAAACGTAATGTTTGTACCTAGGGTAAAGTTAAAAAGTTTAAACAATTTAAAATATTACTATATTTAGGCGAGTAAACGAAAAATGTTCATTTCAGACTCTAAAAACGTAGAAATCGTCTTTCAAGTTGAAATACGCCTTGTAAACGAAAAATGTTTATTTCAGACTCTAATAACGTAGAAATCGTGTTTCAAGTTGAAATACGCCTTGGGACCATATCTCACCTAAAGTAAATGGTAGAATCAAACTTTAACCAAACGTAATGTTTGTACCTAGTATAAAGTTAAAAAGTTTAAACAATTTGAAAATATCACTATATTTAGGCGAGTAAACGAAAAATGTTCATTTCAGACTCTAAAAACGTAGAAATCGTGTTTCAAGTTGAAATACGCCTTGTAAACGAAAAATGTTTATTTCAGACTCTAATAACGTAGAAATCGTGTTTCAAGTTGAAATACGCCTTGGGACCATATCTCACCTAAAGTAAATGGTAGAATCAAACTTTAACCAAACGTAATGTTTGTACCTAGGGTAAAGTTAAAAAGTTTAAACAATTTGAAAATATCACTATATTTAGGCGAGTAAACGAAAAATGTTCGTCTCAGACTCTAAAACCGCAGAAATCGTGTTTCAAGTTGATATACGCCTTGGTACCATATCTCACCTAAAGTAAATGGTAGAATCAAACTTTAACCAAACGTAATGTTTGTACCTAGGGTAAAGTTAAAAAGTTTAAACAATTTTAAAATATTACTATATTTAGGCGAGTAAACGAAAAATGTTCATTTCAGACTCTAAAAACGTAGAAATCGTCTTTCAAGTTGAAATACGCCTTGTAAACGAAAAATGTTTATTTCAGACTCTAATAACGTAGAAATCGTGTTTCAAGTTGAAATACGCCTTGGGACCATATCTCACCTAAAGTAAATGGTAGAATCAAACTTTAACCAAACGTAATGTTTGTACCTAGTATAAAGTTAAAAAGTTTAAACAATTTGAAAATATCACTATATTTAGGCGAGTAAACGAAAAATGTTCATTTCAGACTCTAAAAACGTAGAAATCGTCTTTCAAGTTGAAATACGCCTTGTAAACGAAAAATGTTTATTTCAGACTCTAATAACGTAGAAATCGTGTTTCAAGTTGAAATACGCCTTGGGACCATATCTCACCTAAAGTAAATGGTAGAATCAAACTTTAACCAAACGTAATGTTTGTACCTAGTATAAAGTTAAAAAGTTTAAACAATTTGAAAATATCACTATATTTAGGCGAGTAAACGAAAAATGTTCATTTCAGACTCTAAAAACGTAGAAATCGTCTTTCAAGTTGAAATACGCCTTGTAAACGAAAAATGTTTATTTCAGACTCTAATAACGTAGAAATCGTGTTTCAAGTTGAAATACGCCTTGGGACCATATCTCACCTAAAGTAAATGGTAGAATCAAACTTTAACCAAACGTAATGTTTGTACCTAGGGTAAAGTTAAAAAGTTTAAACAATTTGAAAATATCACTATATTTAGGCGAGTAAACGAAAAATGTTCGTCTCAGACTCTAAAACCGCAGAAATCGTGTTTCAAGTTGAAATACGCCTTGGTACCATATCTCACCTAAAGTAAATGGTAGAATCAAACTTTAACCAAACGTAATGTTTGTACCTAGGGTAAAGTTAAAAAGTTTAAACAATTTTAAAATATTACTATATTTAGGCGAGTAAACGAAAAATGTTCATTTCAGACTCTAAAAACGTAGAAATCGTCTTTCAAGTTGAAATACGCCTTGTAAACGAAAAATGTTTATTTCAGACTCTAATAACGTAGAAATCGTGTTTCAAGTTGAAATACGCCTTGGGACCATATCTCACCTAAAGTAAATGGTAGAATCAAACTTTAACCAAACGTAATGTTTGTACCTAGTATAAAGTTAAAAAGTTTAAACAATTTTAAAATATCACTATATTTAGGCGAGTAAACGAAAAATGTTCATTTCAGACTCTAAAAACGTAGAAATCGTCTTTCAAGTTGAAATACGCCTTGTAAACGAAAAATGTTTATTTCAGACTCTAATAACGTAGAAATCGTGTTTCAAGTTGAAATACGCCTTGGGACCATATCTCACCTAAAGTAAATGGTAGAATCAAACTTTAACCAAACGTAATGTTTGTACCTAGGGTAAAGTTAAAAAGTTTAAACAATTTGAAAATATCACTATATTTAGGCGAGTAAACGAAAAATGTTCATTTCAGACTCTAAAAACGTAGAAATCGTGTTTCAAGTTGAAATACGCCTTGTAAACGAAAAATGTTTATTTCAGACTCTAATAACGTAGAAATCGTGTTTCAAGTTGAAATACGCCTTGGGACCATATCTCACCTAAAGTAAATGGTAGAATCAAACTTTAACCAAACGTAATGTTTGTACCTAGGGTAAAGTTAAAAAGTTTAAACAATTTGAAAATATCACTATATTTAGGCGAGTAAACGAAAAATGTTCGTCTCAGACTCTAAAACCGCAGAAATCGTGTTTCAAGTTGAAATACGCCTTGGTACCATATCTCACCTAAAGTAAATGGTAGAATCAAACTTTAACCAAACGTAATGTTTGTACCTAGGGTAAAGTTAAAAAGTTTAAACAATTTAAAATATTACTATATTTAGGCGAGTAAACGAAAAATGTTCATTTCAGACTCTAAAAACGTAGAAATCGTCTTTCAAGTTGAAATACGCCTTGTAAACGAAAAATGTTTATTTCAGACTCTAATAACGTAGAAATCGTGTTTCAAGTTGAAATACGCCTTGGGACCATATCTCACCTAAAGTAAATGGTAGAATCAAACTTTAACCAAACGTAATGTTTGTACCTAGTATAAAGTTAAAAAGTTTAAACAATTTTAAAATATCACTATATTTAGGCGAGTAAACGAAAAATGTTCATTTCAGACTCTAAAAACGTAGAAATCGTCTTTCAAGTTGAAATACGCCTTGTAAACGAAAAATGTTTATTTCAGACTCTAATAACGTAGAAATCATGTTTCAAGTTGAAATACGCCTTGGGACCATATCTCACCTAAAGTAAATGGTAGAATCAAACTTTAACCAAACGTAATGTTTGTACCTAGTATAAAGTTAAAAAGTTTAAACAATTTTAAAATATCACTATATTTAGGCGAGTAAACGAAAAATGTTCATTTCAGACTCTAAAAACGTAGAAATCGTCTTTCAAGTTGAAATACGCCTTGTAAACGAAAAATGTTTATTTCAGACTCTAATAACGTAGAAATCGTGTTTCAAGTTGAAATACGCCTTGGGACCATATCTCACCTAAAGTAAATGGTAGAATCAAACTTTAACCAAACGTAATGTTTGTACCTAGTATAAAGTTAAAAAGTTTAAACAATTTTAAAATATCACTATATTTAGGCGAGTAAACGAAAAATGTTCATTTCAGACTCTAAAAACGTAGAAATCGTCTTTCAAGTTGAAATACGCCTTGTAAACGAAAAATGTTTATTTCAGACTCTAATAACGTAGAAATCGTGTTTCAAGTTGAAATACGCCTTGGGACCATATCTCACCTAAAGTAAATGGTAGAATCAAACTTTAACCAAACGTAATGTTTGTACCTAGGGTAAAGTTAAAAAGTTTAAACAATTTGAAAATATCACTATATTTAGGCGAGTAAACGAAAAATGTTCATTTCAGACTCTAAAAACGTAGAAATCGTGTTTCAAGTTGAAATACGCCTTGTAAACGAAAAATGTTTATTTCAGACTCTAATAATGTAGAAATCGTGTTTCAAGTTTAAATACGCCTTGGGACCATATCTCACCTAAAGTAAATGGTAGAATCAAACTTTAACCAAACGTAATGTTTGTACCTAGGGTAAAGTTAAAAAGTTTAAACAATTTGAAAATATCACTATATTTAGGCGAGTAAACGAAAAATGTTCGTCTCAGACTCTAAAACCGCAGAAATCGTGTTTCAAGTTGAAATACGCCTTGGTACCATATCTCACCTAAAGTAAATGGTAGAATCAAACTTTAACCAAACGTAATGTTTGTACCTAGGGTAAAGTTAAAAAGTTTAAACAATTTAAAATATTACTATATTTAGGCGAGTAAACGAAAAATGTTCATTTCAGACTCTAAAAACGTAGAAATCGTCTTTCAAGTTGAAATACGCCTTGTAAACGAAAAATGTTTATTTCAGACTCTAATAACGTAGAAATCGTGTTTCAAGTTGAAATACGCCTTGGTACCATATCTCACCTAAAGTAAATGGTAGAATCAAACTTTAACCAAACGTAATGTTTGTACCTAGGGTAAAGTTAAAAAGTTTAAACAATTTTAAAATATTACTATATTTAGGCGAGTAAACGAAAAATGTTCATTTCAGACTCTAAAAACGTAGAAATCGTCTTTCAAGTTGAAATACGCCTTGTAAACGAAAAATGTTTATTTCAGACTCTAATAACGTAGAAATCGTGTTTCAAGTTGAAATACGCCTTGGGACCATATCTCACCTAAGGTAAATGGTAGAATCAAACTTTAACCAAACGTAATGTTTGTACCTAGTATAAAGTTAAAAAGTTTAAACAATTTTAAAATATCACTATATTTAGGCGAGTAAACGAAAAATGTTCATTTCAGACTCTAAAAACGTAGAAATCGTCTTTTAAGTTGAAATACGCCTTGTAAACGAAAAATGTTTATTTCAGACTCTAATAACTTAGAAATCGTGTTTCAAGTTGAAATACGCCTTGGGACCATATCTCACCTAAAGTAAATGGTAGAATCAAACTTTAACCAAACGTAATGTTTGTACCTAGGGTAAAGTTAAAAAGTTTAAACAATTTGAAAATATCACTATATTTAGGCGAGTAAACGAAAAATGTTCGTCTCAGACTCTAAAACCGCAGAAATCGTGTTTCAAGTTGAAATACGCCTTGGTACCATATCTCACCTAAAGTAAATGGTAGAATCAAACTTTAACCAAACGTAATGTTTGTACCTAGGGTAAAGTTAAAAAGTTTAAACAATTTTAAAATATTACTATATTTAGGCGAGTAAACGAAAAATGTTCATTTCAGACTCTAAAAACGTAGAAATCGTCTTTCAAGTTGAAATACGCCTTGTAAACGAAAAATGTTTATTTCAGACTCTAATAACGTAGAAATCGTGTTTCAAGTTGAAATACGCCTTGGGACCATATCTCACCTAAAGTAAATGGTAGAATCAAACTTTAACCAAACGTAATGTTTGTACCTAGTATAAAGTTAAAAAGTTTAAACAATTTTAAAATATCACTATATTTAGGCGAGTAAACGAAAAATGTTCATTTCAGACTCTAAAAACGTAGAAATCGTCTTTCAAGTTGAAATACGCCTTGTAAACGAAAAATGTTTATTTCAGACTCTAATAACGTAGAAATCATGTTTCAAGTTGAAATACGCCTTGGGACCATATCTCACCTAAAGTAAATGGTAGAATCAAACTTTAACCAAACGTAATGTTTGTACCTAGTATAAAGTTAAAAAGTTTAAACAATTTTAAAATATCACTATATTTAGGCGAGTAAACGAAAAATGTTCATTTCAGACTCTAAAAACGTAGAAATCGTCTTTCAAGTTGAAATACGCCTTGTAAACGAAAAATGTTTATTTCAGACTCTAATAACGTAGAAATCGTGTTTCAAGTTGAAATACGCCTTGGGACCATATCTCACCTAAAGTAAATGGTAGAATCAAACTTTAACCAAACGTAATGTTTGTACCTAGGGTAAAGTTAAAAAGTTTAAACAATTTGAAAATATCACTATATTTAGGCGAGTAAACGAAAAATGTTCATTTCAGACTCTAAAAACGTAGAAATCGTGTTTCAAGTTGAAATACGCCTTGTAAACGAAAAATGTTTATTTCAGACTCTAATAACGTAGAAATCGTGTTTCAAGTTGAAATACGCCTTGGGACCATATCTCACCTAAAGTAAATGGTAGAATCAAACTTTAACCAAACGTACTGTTTGTACCTAGGGTAAAGTTAAAAAGTTTAAACAATTTGAAAATATCACTATATTTAGGCGAGTAAACGAAAAATGTTCGTCTCAGACTCTAAAACCGCAGAAATCGTGTTTCAAGTTGAAATACGCCTTGGTACCATATCTCACCTAAAGTAAATGGTAGAATCAAACTTTAACCAAACGTAATGTTTGTACCTAGGGTAAAGTTAAAAAGTTTAAACAATTTTAAAATATTACTATATTTAGGCGAGTAAACGAAAAATGTTCATTTCAGACTCTAAAAACGTAGAAATCGTCTTTCAAGTTGAAATACGCCTTGTAAACGAAAAATGTTTATTTCAGACTCTAATAACGTAGAAATCGTGTTTCAAGTTGAAATACGCCTTGGGACCATATCTCACCTAAGGTAAATGGTAGAATCAAACTTTAACCAAACGTAATGTTTGTACCTAGTATAAAGTTAAAAAGTTTAAACAATTTTAAAATATCACTATATTTAGGCGAGTAAACGAAAAATGTTCATTTCAGACTCTAAAAACGTAGAAATCGTCTTTCAAGTTGAAATACGCCTTGTAAACGAAAAATGTTTATTTCAGACTCTAATAACTTAGAAATCGTGTTTCAAGTTGAAATACGCCTTGGGACCATATCTCACCTAAAGTAAATGGTAGAATCAAACTTTAACCAAACGTAATGTTTGTACCTAGGGTAAAGTTAAAAAGTTTAAACAATTTGAAAATATCACTATATTTAGGCGAGTAAACGAAAAATGTTCGTCTCAGACTCTAAAACCGCAGAAATCGTGTTTCAAGTTGAAATACGCCTTGGTACCATATCTCACCTAAAGTAAATGGTAGAATCAAACTTTAACCAAACGTAATGTTTGTACCTAGGGTAAAGTTAAAAAGTTTAAACAATTTTAAAATATTACTATATTTAGGCGAGTAAACGAAAAATGTTCATTTCAGACTCTAAAAACGTAGAAATCGTCTTTCAAGTTGAAATACGCCTTGTAAACGAAAAATGTTTATTTCAGACTCTAATAACGTAGAAATCGTGTTTCAAGTTGAAATACGCCTTGGGACCATATCTCACCTAAAGTAAATGGTAGAATCAAACTTTAACCAAACGTAATGTTTGTACTTAGTATAAAGTTAAAAAGTTTAAACAATTTTAAAATATCACTATATTTAGGCGAGTAAACGAAAAATGTTCATTTCAGACTCTAAAAACGTAGAAATCGTCTTTCAAGTTGAAATACGCCTTGTAAACGAAAAATGTTTATTTCAGACTCTAATAACGTAGAAATCGTGTTTCAAGTTGAAATACGCCTTGGGACCATATCTCACCTAAAGTAAATGGTAGAATCAAACTTTAACCAAACGTAATGTTTGTACCTAGTATAAAGTTAAAAAGTTTAAACAATTTGAAAATATCACTATATTTAGGCGAGTAAACGAAAAATGTTCATTTCAGACTCTAAAAACGTAGAAATCGTCTTTCAAGTTGAAATACGCCTTGTAAACGAAAAATGTTTATTTCAGACTCTAATAACGTAGAAATCGTGTTTCAAGTTGAAATACGCCTTGGGACCATATCTCACCTAAAGTAAATGGTAGAATCAAACTTTAACCAAACGTAATGTTTGTACCTAGGGTAAAGTTAAAAAGTTTAAACAATTTGAAAATATCACTATATTTAGGCGAGTAAACGAAAAATGTTCGTCTCAGACTCTAAAACCGCAGAAATCGTGTTTCAAGTTGAAATACGCCTTGGTACCATATCTCACCTAAAGTAAATGGTAGAATCAAACTTTAACCAAACGTAATGTTTGTACCTAGGGTAAAGTTAAAAAGTTTAAACAATTTTAAAATATTACTATATTTAGGCGAGTAAACGAAAAATGTTCATTTCAGACTCTAAAAACGTAGAAATCGTCTTTCAAGTTGAAATACGCCTTGTAAACGAAAAATGTTTATTTCAGACTCTAATAACGTAGAAATCGTGTTTCAAGTTGAAATACGCCTTGGGACCATATCTCACCTAAAGTAAATGGTAGAATCAAACTTTAACCAAACGTAATGTTTGTACCTAGTATAAAGTTAAAAAGTTTAAACAATTTTAAAATATCACTATATTTAGGCGAGTAAACGAAAAATGTTCATTTCAGACTCTAAAAACGTAGAAATCGTCTTTCAAGTTGAAATACGCCTTGTAAACGAAAAAT
This sequence comes from Pterostichus niger, assembly GCA_947425015.1. NCBI lineage: Eukaryota > Metazoa > Arthropoda > Insecta > Coleoptera > Carabidae > Pterostichus > Pterostichus niger. The sequence continues at coordinate 20,800,983 of OX380346.1, read as the reverse complement.
GTTTATTTCAGACTCTAATAACGTAGAAATCGTGTTTCAAGTTGAAATACGCCTTGGGACCATATCTCACCTAAAGTAAATGGTAGAATCAAACTTTAACCAAACGTAATGTTTGTACCTAGTATAAAGTTAAAAAGTTTAAACAATTTGAAAATATCACTATATTTAGGCGAGTAAACGAAAAATGTTCATTTCAGACTCTAAAAACGTAGAAATCGTCTTTCAAGTTGAAATACGCCTTGTAAACGAAAAATGTTTATTTCAGACTCTAAAACCGCAGAAATCGTGTTTCAAGTTGAAATACGCCTTGGTACCATATCTCACCTAAAGTAAATGGTAGAATCAAACTTTAACCAAACGTAATGTTTGTACCTAGGGTAAAGTTAAAAAGTTTAAACAATTTAAAATATTACTATATTTAGGCGAGTAAACGAAAAATGTTCATTTCAGACTCTAAAAACGTAGAAATCGTCTTTCAAGTTGAAATACGCCTTGTAAACGAAAAATGTTTATTTCAGACTCTAATAACGTAGAAATCGTGTTTCAAGTTGAAATACGCCTTGGGACCATATCTCACCTAAAGTAAATGGTAGAATCAAACTTTAACCAAACGTAATGTTTGTACCTAGTATAAAGTTAAAAAGTTTAAACAATTTTAAAATATCACTATATTTAGGCGAGTAAACGAAAAATGTTCATTTCAGACTCTAAAAACGTAGAAATCGTCTTTCAAGTTGAAATACGCCTTGTAAACGAAAAATGTTTATTTCAGACTCTAATAACGTAGAAATCGTGTTTCAAGTTGAAATACGCCTTGGGACCATATCTCACCTAAAGTAAATGGTAGAATCAAACTTTAACCAAACGTAATGTTTGTACCTAGTATAAAGTTAAAAAGTTTAAACAATTTGAAAATATCACTATATTTAGGCGAGTAAACGAAAAATGTTCATTTCAGACTCTAAAAACGTAGAAATCGTCTTTCAAGTTGAAATACGCCTTGTAAACGAAAAATGTTTATTTCAGACTCTAATAACGTAGAAATCGTGTTTCAAGTTGAAATACGCCTTGGGACCATATCTCACCTAAAGTAAATGGTAGAATCAAACTTTAACCAAACGTAATGTTTGTACCTAGGGTAAAGTTAAAAAGTTTAAACAATTTGAAAATATCACTATATTTAGGCGAGTAAACGAAAAATGTTCGTCTCAGACTCTAAAACCGCAGAAATCGTGTTTCAAGTTGAAATACGCCTTGGTACCATATCTCACCTAAAGTAAATGGTAGAATCAAACTTTAACCAAACGTAATGTTTGTACCTAGGGTAAAGTTAAAAAGTTTAAACAATTTTAAAATATTACTATATTTAGGCGAGTAAACGAAAAATGTTCATTTCAGACTCTAAAAACGTAGAAATCGTCTTTCAAGTTGAAATACGCCTTGTAAACGAAAAATGTTTATTTCAGACTCTAATAACGTAGAAATCGTGTTTCAAGTTGAAATACGCCTTGGGACCATATCTCACCTAAAGTAAATGGTAGAATCAAACTTTAACCAAACGTAATGTTTGTACCTAGTATAAAGTTAAAAAGTTTAAACAATTTTAAAATATCACTATATTTAGGCGAGTAAACGAAAAATGTTCATTTCAGACTCTAAAAACGTAGAAATCGTCTTTCAAGTTGAAATACGCCTTGTAAACGAAAAATGTTTATTTCAGACTCTAATAACGTAGAAATCATGTTTCAAGTTGAAATACGCCTTGGGACCATATCTCACCTAAAGTAAATGGTAGAATCAAACTTTAACCAAACGTAATGTTTGTACCTAGTATAAAGTTAAAAAGTTTAAACAATTTTAAAATATCACTATATTTAGGCGAGTAAACGAAAAATGTTCATTTCAGACTCTAAAAACGTAGAAATCGTCTTTCAAGTTGAAATACGCCTTGTAAACGAAAAATGTTTATTTCAGACTCTAATAACGTAGAAATCGTGTTTCAAGTTGAAATACGCCTTGGGACCATATCTCACCTAAAGTAAATGGTAGAATCAAACTTTAACCAAACGTAATGTTTGTACCTAGGGTAAAGTTAAAAAGTTTAAACAATTTGAAAATATCACTATATTTAGGCGAGTAAACGAAAAATGTTCATTTCAGACTCTAAAAACGTAGAAATCGTGTTTCAAGTTGAAATACGCCTTGTAAACGAAAAATGTTTATTTCAGACTCTAATAACGTAGAAATCGTGTTTCAAGTTGAAATACGCCTTGGGACCATATCTCACCTAAAGTAAATGGTAGAATCAAACTTTAACCAAACGTACTGTTTGTACCTAGGGTAAAGTTAAAAAGTTTAAACAATTTGAAAATATCACTATATTTAGGCGAGTAAACGAAAAATGTTCGTCTCAGACTCTAAAACCGCAGAAATCGTGTTTCAAGTTGAAATACGCCTTGGTACCATATCTCACCTAAAGTAAATGGTAGAATCAAACTTTAACCAAACGTAATGTTTGTACCTAGGGTAAAGTTAAAAAGTTTAAACAATTTTAAAATATTACTATATTTAGGCGAGTAAACGAAAAATGTTCATTTCAGACTCTAAAAACGTAGAAATCGTCTTTCAAGTTGAAATACGCCTTGTAAACGAAAAATGTTTATTTCAGACTCTAATAACGTAGAAATCGTGTTTCAAGTTGAAATACGCCTTGGGACCATATCTCACCTAAGGTAAATGGTAGAATCAAACTTTAACCAAACGTAATGTTTGTACCTAGTATAAAGTTAAAAAGTTTAAACAATTTTAAAATATCACTATATTTAGGCGAGTAAACGAAAAATGTTCATTTCAGACTCTAAAAACGTAGAAATCGTCTTTCAAGTTGAAATACGCCTTGTAAACGAAAAATGTTTATTTCAGACTCTAATAACTTAGAAATCGTGTTTCAAGTTGAAATACGCCTTGGGACCATATCTCACCTAAAGTAAATGGTAGAATCAAACTTTAACCAAACGTAATGTTTGTACCTAGGGTAAAGTTAAAAAGTTTAAACAATTTGAAAATATCACTATATTTAGGCGAGTAAACGAAAAATGTTCGTCTCAGACTCTAAAACCGCAGAAATCGTGTTTCAAGTTGAAATACGCCTTGGTACCATATCTCACCTAAAGTAAATGGTAGAATCAAACTTTAACCAAACGTAATGTTTGTACCTAGGGTAAAGTTAAAAAGTTTAAACAATTTTAAAATATTACTATATTTAGGCGAGTAAACGAAAAATGTTCATTTCAGACTCTAAAAACGTAGAAATCGTCTTTCAAGTTGAAATACGCCTTGTAAACGAAAAATGTTTATTTCAGACTCTAATAACGTAGAAATCGTGTTTCAAGTTGAAATACGCCTTGGGACCATATCTCACCTAAAGTAAATGGTAGAATCAAACTTTAACCAAACGTAATGTTTGTACTTAGTATAAAGTTAAAAAGTTTAAACAATTTTAAAATATCACTATATTTAGGCGAGTAAACGAAAAATGTTCATTTCAGACTCTAAAAACGTAGAAATCGTCTTTCAAGTTGAAATACGCCTTGTAAACGAAAAATGTTTATTTCAGACTCTAATAACGTAGAAATCGTGTTTCAAGTTGAAATACGCCTTGGGACCATATCTCACCTAAAGTAAATGGTAGAATCAAACTTTAACCAAACGTAATGTTTGTACCTAGTATAAAGTTAAAAAGTTTAAACAATTTGAAAATATCACTATATTTAGGCGAGTAAACGAAAAATGTTCATTTCAGACTCTAAAAACGTAGAAATCGTCTTTCAAGTTGAAATACGCCTTGTAAACGAAAAATGTTTATTTCAGACTCTAATAACGTAGAAATCGTGTTTCAAGTTGAAATACGCCTTGGGACCATATCTCACCTAAAGTAAATGGTAGAATCAAACTTTAACCAAACGTAATGTTTGTACCTAGGGTAAAGTTAAAAAGTTTAAACAATTTGAAAATATCACTATATTTAGGCGAGTAAACGAAAAATGTTCGTCTCAGACTCTAAAACCGCAGAAATCGTGTTTCAAGTTGAAATACGCCTTGGTACCATATCTCACCTAAAGTAAATGGTAGAATCAAACTTTAACCAAACGTAATGTTTGTACCTAGGGTAAAGTTAAAAAGTTTAAACAATTTTAAAATATTACTATATTTAGGCGAGTAAACGAAAAATGTTCATTTCAGACTCTAAAAACGTAGAAATCGTCTTTCAAGTTGAAATACGCCTTGTAAACGAAAAATGTTTATTTCAGACTCTAATAACGTAGAAATCGTGTTTCAAGTTGAAATACGCCTTGGGACCATATCTCACCTAAAGTAAATGGTAGAATCAAACTTTAACCAAACGTAATGTTTGTACCTAGTATAAAGTTAAAAAGTTTAAACAATTTTAAAATATCACTATATTTAGGCGAGTAAACGAAAAATGTTCATTTCAGACTCTAAAAACGTAGAAATCGTCTTTCAAGTTGAAATACGCCTTGTAAACGAAAAATGTTTATTTCAGACTCTAATAACGTAGAAATCGTGTTTCAAGTTGAAATACGCCTTGGGACCATATCTCACCTAAAGTAAATGGTAGAATCAAACTTTAACCAAACGTAATGTTTGTACCTAGTATAAAGTTAAAAAGTTTAAACAATTTGAAAATATCACTATATTTAGGCGAGTAAACGAAAAATGTTCATTTCAGACTCTAAAAACGTAGAAATCGTCTTTCAAGTTGAAATACGCCTTGTAAACGAAAAATGTTTATTTCAGACTCTAATAACGTAGAAATCGTGTTTCAAGTTGAAATACGCCTTGGGACCATATCTCACCTAAAGTAAATGGTAGAATCAAACTTTAACCAAACGTAATGTTTGTACCTAGGGTAAAGTTAAAAAGTTTAAACAATTTGAAAATATCACTATATTTAGGCGAGTAAACGAAAAATGTTCGTCTCAGACTCTAAAACCGCAGAAATCGTGTTTCAAGTTGAAATACGCCTTGGTACCATATCTCACCTAAAGTAAATGGTAGAATCAAACTTTAACCAAACGTAATGTTTGTACCTAGGGTAAAGTTAAAAAGTTTAAACAATTTAAAATATTACTATATTTAGGCGAGTAAACGATAAATGTTCATTTCAGACTCTAAAAACGTAGAAATCGTCTTTCAAGTTGAAATACGCCTTGTAAACGAAAAATGTTTATTTCAGACTCTAATAACGTAGAAATCGTGTTTCAAGTTGAAATACGCCTTGGGACCATATCTCACCTAAAGTAAATGGTAGAATCAAACTTTAACCAAACGTAATGTTTGTACCTAGTATAAAGTTAAAAAGTTTAAACAATTTTAAAATATCACTATATTTAGGCGAGTAAACGAAAAATGTTCATTTCAGACTCTAAAAACGTAGAAATCGTCTTTCAAGTTGAAATACGCCTTGTAAACGAAAAATGTTTATTTCAGACTCTAATAACGTAGAAATCATGTTTCAAGTTGAAATACGCCTTGGGACCATATCTCACCTAAAGTAAATGGTAGAATCAAACTTTAACCAAACGTAATGTTTGTACCTAGTATAAAGTTAAAAAGTTTAAACAATTTTAAAATATCACTATATTTAGGCGAGTAAACGAAAAATGTTCATTTCAGACTCTAAAAACGTAGAAATCGTCTTTCAAGTTGAAATACGCCTTGTAAACGAAAAATGTTTATTTCAGACTCTAATAACGTAGAAATCGTGTTTCAAGTTGAAATACGCCTTGGGACCATATCTCACCTAAAGTAAATGGTAGAATCAAACTTTAACCAAACGTAATGTTTGTACCTAGGGTAAAGTTAAAAAGTTTAAACAATTTGAAAATATCACTATATTTAGGCGAGTAAACGAAAAATGTTCATTTCAGACTCTAAAAACGTAGAAATCGTGTTTCAAGTTGAAATACGCCTTGTAAACGAAAAATGTTTATTTCAGACTCTAATAACGTAGAAATCGTGTTTCAAGTTGAAATACGCCTTGGGACCATATCTCACCTAAAGTAAATGGTAGAATCAAACTTTAACCAAACGTAATGTTTGTACTTAGTATAAAGTTAAAAAGTTTAAACAATTTTAAAATATCACTATATTTAGGCGAGTAAACGAAAAATGTTCATTTCAGACTCTAAAAACGTAGAAATCGTCTTTCAAGTTGAAATACGCCTTGTAAACGAAAAATGTTTATTTCAGACTCTAATAACGTAGAAATCGTGTTTCAAGTTGAAATACGCCTTGGGACCATATCTCACCTAAAGTAAATGGTAGAATCAAACTTTAACCAAACGTAATGTTTGTACCTAGTATAAAGTTAAAAAGTTTAAACAATTTGAAAATATCACTATATTTAGGCGAGTAAACGAAAAATGTTCATTTCAGACTCTAAAAACGTAGAAATCGTCTTTCAAGTTGAAATACGCCTTGTAAACGAAAAATGTTTATTTCAGACTCTAATAACGTAGAAATCGTGTTTCAAGTTGAAATACGCCTTGGGACCATATCTCACCTAAAGTAAATGGTAGAATCAAACTTTAACCAAACGTAATGTTTGTACCTAGGGTAAAGTTAAAAAGTTTAAACAATTTGAAAATATCACTATATTTAGGCGAGTAAACGAAAAATGTTCGTCTCAGACTCTAAAACCGCAGAAATCGTGTTTCAAGTTGAAATACGCCTTGGTACCATATCTCACCTAAAGTAAATGGTAGAATCAAACTTTAACCAAACGTAATGTTTGTACCTAGGGTAAAGTTAAAAAGTTTAAACAATTTTAAAATATTACTATATTTAGGCGAGTAAACGAAAAATGTTCATTTCAGACTCTAAAAACGTAGAAATCGTCTTTCAAGTTGAAATACGCCTTGTAAACGAAAAATGTTTATTTCAGACTCTAATAACGTAGAAATCGTGTTTCAAGTTGAAATACGCCTTGGGACCATATCTCACCTAAAGTAAATGGTAGAATCAAACTTTAACCAAACGTAATGTTTGTACCTAGTATAAAGTTAAAAAGTTTAAACAATTTTAAAATATCACTATATTTAGGCGAGTAAACGAAAAATGTTCATTTCAGACTCTAAAAACGTAGAAATCGTCTTTCAAGTTGAAATACGCCTTGTAAACGAAAAATGTTTATTTCAGACTCTAATAACGTAGAAATCGTGTTTCAAGTTGAAATACGCCTTGGGACCATATCTCACCTAAAGTAAATGGTAGAATCAAACTTTAACCAAACGTAATGTTTGTACCTAGTATAAAGTTAAAAAGTTTAAACAATTTGAAAATATCACTATATTTAGGCGAGTAAACGAAAAATGTTCATTTCAGACTCTAAAAACGTAGAAATCGTCTTTCAAGTTGAAATACGCCTTGTAAACGAAAAATGTTTATTTCAGACTCTAATAACGTAGAAATCGTGTTTCAAGTTGAAATACGCCTTGGGACCATATCTCACCTAAAGTAAATGGTAGAATCAAACTTTAACCAAACGTAATGTTTGTACCTAGGGTAAAGTTAAAAAGTTTAAACAATTTGAAAATATCACTATATTTAGGCGAGTAAACGAAAAATGTTCGTCTCAGACTCTAAAACCGCAGAAATCGTGTTTCAAGTTGAAATACGCCTTGGTACCATATCTCACCTAAAGTAAATGGTAGAATCAAACTTTAACCAAACGTAATGTTTGTACCTAGGGTAAAGTTAAAAAGTTTAAACAATTTAAAATATTACTATATTTAGGCGAGTAAACGATAAATGTTCATTTCAGACTCTAAAAACGTAGAAATCGTCTTTCAAGTTGAAATACGCCTTGTAAACGAAAAATGTTTATTTCAGACTCTAATAACGTAGAAATCGTGTTTCAAGTTGAAATACGCCTTGGGACCATATCTCACCTAAAGTAAATGGTAGAATCAAACTTTAACCAAACGTAATGTTTGTACCTAGTATAAAGTTAAAAAGTTTAAACAATTTTAAAATATCACTATATTTAGGCGAGTAAACGAAAAATGTTCATTTCAGACTCTAAAAACGTAGAAATCGGCTTTCAAGTTGAAATACGCCTTGTAAACGAAAAATGTTTATTTCAGACTCTAATAACGTAGAAATCATGTTTCAAGTTGAAATACGCCTTGGGACCATATCTCACCTAAAGTAAATGGTAGAATCAAACTTTAACCAAACGTAATGTTTGTACCTAGTATAAAGTTAAAAAGTTTAAACAATTTTAAAATATCACTATATTTAGGCGAGTAAACGAAAAATGTTCATTTCAGACTCTAAAAACGTAGAAATCGTCTTTCAAGTTGAAATACGCCTTGTAAACGAAAAATGTTTATTTCAGACTCTAATAACGTAGAAATCGTGTTTCAAGTTGAAATACGCCTTGGGACCATATCTCACCTAAAGTAAATGGTAGAATCAAACTTTAACCAAACGTAATGTTTGTACCTAGGGTAAAGTTAAAAAGTTTAAACAATTTGAAAATATCACTATATTTAGGCGAGTAAACGAAAAATGTTCATTTCAGACTCTAAAAACGTAGAAATCGTGTTTCAAGTTGAAATACGCCTTGTAAACGAAAAATGTTTATTTCAGACTCTAATAATGTAGAAATCGTGTTTCAAGTTTAAATACGCCTTGGGACCATATCTCACCTAAAGTAAATGGTAGAATCAAACTTTAACCAAACGTAATGTTTGTACCTAGGGTAAAGTTAAAAAGTTTAAACAATTTGAAAATATCACTATATTTAGGCGAGTAAACGAAAAATGTTCGTCTCAGACTCTAAAACCGCAGAAATCGTGTTTCAAGTTGAAATACGCCTTGGTACCATATCTCACCTAAAGTAAATGGTAGAATCAAACTTTAACCAAACGTAATGTTTGTACCTAGGGTAAAGTTAAAAAGTTTAAACAATTTAAAATATTACTATATTTAGGCGAGTAAACGAAAAATGTTCATTTCAGACTCTAAAAACGTAGAAATCGTCTTTCAAGTTGAAATACGCCTTGTAAACGAAAAATGTTTATTTCAGACTCTAATAACGTAGAAATCGTGTTTCAAGTTGAAATACGCCTTGGGACCATATCTCACCTAAAGTAAATGGTAGAATCAAACTTTAACCAAACGTAATGTTTGTACCTAGTATAAAGTTAAAAAGTTTAAACAATTTTAAAATATCACTATATTTAGGCGAGTAAACGAAAAATGTTCATTTCAGACTCTAAAAACGTAGAAATCGTCTTTCAAGTTGAAATACGCCTTGTAAACGAAAAATGTTTATTTCAGACTCTAATAACGTAGAAATCGTGTTTCAAGTTGAAATACGCCTTGGGACCATATCTCACCTAAAGTAAATGGTAGAATCAAACTTTAACCAAACGTAATGTTTGTACCTAGTATAAAGTTAAAAAGTTTAAACAATTTGAAAATATCACTATATTTAGGCGAGTAAACGAAAAATGTTCATTTCAGACTCTAAAAACGTAGAAATCGTCTTTCAAGTTGAAATACGCCTTGTAAACGAAAAATGTTTATTTCAGACTCTAATAACGTAGAAATCGTGTTTCAAGTTGAAATACGCCTTGGGACCATATCTCACCTAAAGTAAATGGTAGAATCAAACTTTAACCAAACGTAATGTTTGTACCTAGGGTAAAGTTAAAAAGTTTAAACAATTTGAAAATATCACTATATTTAGGCGAGTAAACGAAAAATGTTCGTCTCAGACTCTAAAACCGCAGAAATCGTGTTTCAAGTTGAAATACGCCTTGGTACCATATCTCACCTAAAGTAAATGGTAGAATCAAACTTTAACCAAACGTAATGTTTGTACCTAGGGTAAAGTTAAAAAGTTTAAACAATTTTAAAATATTACTATATTTAGGCGAGTAAACGAAAAATGTTCATTTCAGACTCTAAAAACGTAGAAATCGTCTTTCAAGTTGAAATACGCCTTGTAAACGAAAAATGTTTATTTCAGACTCTAATAACGTAGAAATCGTGTTTCAAGTTGAAATACGCCTTGGGACCATATCTCACCTAAAGTAAATGGTAGAATCAAACTTTAACCAAACGTAATGTTTGTACCTAGTATAAAGTTAAAAAGTTTAAACAATTTTAAAATATCACTATATTTAGGCGAGTAAACGAAAAATGTTCATTTCAGACTCTAAAAACGTAGAAATCGTCTTTCAAGTTGAAATACGCCTTGTAAACGAAAAATGTTTATTTCAGACTCTAATAACGTAGAAATCGTGTTTCAAGTTGAAATACGCCTTGGGACCATATCTCACCTAAAGTAAATGGTAGAATCAAACTTTAACCAAACGTAATGTTTGTACCTAGGGTAAAGTTAAAAAGTTTAAACAATTTGAAAATATCACTATATTTAGGCGAGTAAACGAAAAATGTTCATTTCAGACTCTAAAAACGTAGAAATCGTCTTTCAAGTTGAAATACGCCTTGTAAACGAAAAATGTTTATTTCAGACTCTAATAACGTAGAAATCGTGTTTCAAGTTGAAATACGCCTTGGGACCATATCTCACCTAAAGTAAATGGTAGAATCAAACTTTAACCAAACGTAATGTTTGTACCTAGGGTAAAGTTAAAAAGTTTAAACAATTTGAAAATATCACTATATTTAGGCGAGTAAACGAAAAATGTTCGTCTCAGACTCTAAAACCGCAGAAATCGTGTTTCAAGTTGAAATACGCCTTGGTACCATATCTCACCTAAAGTAAATGGTAGAATCAAACTTTAACCAAACGTAATGTTTGTACCTAGGGTAAAGTTAAAAAGTTTAAACAATTTAAAATATTACTATATTTAGGCGAGTAAACGAAAAATGTTCATTTCAGACTCTAAAAACGTAGAAATCGTCTTTCAAGTTGAAATACGCCTTGTAAACGAAAAATGTTTATTTCAGACTCTAATAACGTAGAAATCGTGTTTCAAGTTGAAATACGCCTTGGGACCATATCTCACCTAAAGTAAATGGTAGAATCAAACTTTAACCAAACGTAATGTTTGTACCTAGTATAAAGTTAAAAAGTTTAAACAATTTTAAAATATCACTATATTTAGGCGAGTAAACGAAAAATGTTCATTTCAGACTCTAAAAACGTAGAAATCGTCTTTCAAGTTGAAATACGCCTTGTAAACGAAAAATGTTTATTTCAGACTCTAATAACGTAGAAATCGTGTTTCAAGTTGAAATACGCCTTGGGACCATATCTCACCTAAAGTAAATGGTAGAATCAAACTTTAACCAAACGTAATGTTTGTACCTAGTATAAAGTTAAAAAGTTTAAACAATTTTAAAATATCACTATATTTAGGCGAGTAAACGAAAAATGTTCATTTCAGACTCTAAAAACGTAGAAATCGTCTTTCAAGTTGAAATACGCCTTGTAAACGAAAAATGTTTATTTCAGACTCTAATAACGTAGAAATCGTGTTTCAAGTTGAAATACGCCTTGGGACCATATCTCACCTAAAGTAAATGGTAGAATCAAACTTTAACCAAACGTAATGTTTGTACCTAGGGTAAAGTTAAAAAGTTTAAACAATTTGAAAATATCACTATATTTAGGCGAGTAAACGAAAAATGTTCATTTCAGACTCTAAAAACGTAGAAATCGTGTTTCAAGTTGAAATACGCCTTGTAAACGAAAAATGTTTATTTCAGACTCTAATAATGTAGAAATCGTGTTTCAAGTTTAAATACGCCTTGGGACCATATCTCACCTAAAGTAAATGGTAGAATCAAACTTTAACCAAACGTAATGTTTGTACCTAGGGTAAAGTTAAAAAGTTTAAACAATTTGAAAATATCACTATATTTAGGCGAGTAAACGAAAAATGTTCGTCTCAGACTCTAAAACCGCAGAAATCGTGTTTCAAGTTGAAATACGCCTTGGTACCATATCTCACCTAAAGTAAATGGTAGAATCAAACTTTAACCAAACGTAATGTTTGTACCTAGGGTAAAGTTAAAAAGTTTAAACAATTTAAAATATTACTATATTTAGGCGAGTAAACGAAAAATGTTCATTTCAGACTCTAAAAACGTAGAAATCGTCTTTCAAGTTGAAATACGCCTTGTAAACGAAAAATGTTTATTTCAGACTCTAATAACGTAGAAATCGTGTTTCAAGTTGAAATACGCCTTGGGACCATATCTCACCTAAAGTAAATGGTAGAATCAAACTTTAACCAAACGTAATGTTTGTACCTAGTATAAAGTTAAAAAGTTTAAACAATTTTAAAATATCACTATATTTAGGCGAGTAAACGAAAAATGTTCATTTCAGACTCTAAAAACGTAGAAATCGTCTTTCAAGTTGAAATACGCCTTGTAAACGAAAAATGTTTATTTCAGACTCTAATAACGTAGAAATCATGTTTCAAGTTGAAATACGCCTTGGGACCATATCTCACCTAAAGTAAATGGTAGAATCAAACTTTAACCAAACGTAATGTTTGTACCTAGTATAAAGTTAAAAAGTTTAAACAATTTTAAAATATCACTATATTTAGGCGAGTAAACGAAAAATGTTCATTTCAGACTCTAAAAACGTAGAAATCGTCTTTCAAGTTGAAATACGCCTTGTAAACGAAAAATGTTTATTTCAGACTCTAATAACGTAGAAATCGTGTTTCAAGTTGAAATACGCCTTGGGACCATATCTCACCTAAAGTAAATGGTAGAATCAAACTTTAACCAAACGTAATGTTTGTACCTAGGGTAAAGTTAAAAAGTTTAAACAATTTGAAAATATCACTATATTTAGGCGAGTAAACGAAAAATGTTCATTTCAGACTCTAAAAACGTAGAAATCGTGTTTCAAGTTGAAATACGCCTTGTAAACGAAAAATGTTTATATCAGACTCTAATAACGTAGAAATCGTGTTTCAAGTTGAAATACGCCTTGGGACCATATCTCACCTAAAGTAAATGGTAGAATCAAACTTTAACCAAACGTACTGTTTGTACCTAGGGTAAAGTTAAAAAGTTTAAACAATTTGAAAATATCACTATATTTAGGCGAGTAAACGAAAAATGTTCGTCTCAGACTCTAAAACCGCAGAAATCGTGTTTCAAGTTGAAATACGCCTTGGTACCATATCTCACCTAAAGTAAATGGTAGAATCAAACTTTAACCAAACGTAATGTTTGTACCTAGGGTAAAGTTAAAAAGTTTAAACAATTTTAAAATATTACTATATTTAGGCGAGTAAACGAAAAATGTTCATTTCAGACTCTAAAAACGTAGAAATCGTCTTTCAAGTTGAAATACGCCTTGTAAACGAAAAATGTTTATTTCAGACTCTAATAACGTAGAAATCGTGTTTCAAGTTGAAATACGCCTTGGGACCATATCTCACCTAAAGTAAATGGTAGAATCAAACTTTAACCAAACGTAATGTTTGTACCTAGTATAAAGTTAAAAAGTTTAAACAATTTTAAAATATCACTATATTTAGGCGAGTAAACGAAAAATGTTCATTTCAGACTCTAAAAACGTAGAAATCGTCTTTCAAGTTGAAATACGCCTTGTAAACGAAAAATGTTTATTTCAGACTCTAATAACGTAGAAATCGTGTTTCAAGTTGAAATACGCCTTGGGACCATATCTCACCTAAAGTAAATGGTAGAATCAAACTTTAACCAAACGTAATGTTTGTACCTAGGGTAAAGTTAAAAAGTTTAAACAATTTGAAAATATCACTATATTTAGGCGAGTAAACGAAAAATGTTCATTTCAGACTCTAAAAACGTAGAAATCGTGTTTCAAGTTGAAATACGCCTTGTAAACGAAAAATGTTTATTTCAGACTCTAATAACGTAGAAATCGTGTTTCAAGTTGAAATACGCCTTGGGACCATATCTCACCTAAAGTAAATGGTAGAATCAAACTTTAACCAAACGTAATGTTTGTACCTAGGGTAAAGTTAAAAAGTTTAAACAATTTGAAAATATCACTATATTTAGGCGAGTAAACGAAAAATGTTCGTCTCAGACTCTAAAACCGCAGAAATCGTGTTTCAAGTTGAAATACGCCTTGGTACCATATCTCACCTAAAGTAAATGGTAGAATCAAACTTTAACCAAACGTAATGTTTGTACCTAGGGTAAAGTTAAAAAGTTTAAACAATTTTAAAATATTACTATATTTAGGCGAGTAAACGAAAAATGTTCATTTCAGACTCTAAAAACGTAGAAATCGTCTTTCAAGTTGAAATACGCCTTGTAAACGAAAAATGTTTATTTCAGACTCTAATAACGTAGAAATCGTGTTTCAAGTTGAAATACGCCTTGGGACCATATCTCACCTAAAGTAAATGGTAGAATCAAACTTTAACCAAACGTAATGTTTGTACCTAGTATAAAGTTAAAAAGTTTAAACAATTTTAAAATATCACTATATTTAGGCGAGTAAACGAAAAATGTTCATTTCAGACTCTAAAAACGTAGAAATCGTCTTTCAAGTTGAAATACGCCTTGTAAACGAAAAATGTTTATTTCAGACTCTAATAACGTAGAAATCGTGTTTCAAGTTGAAATACGCCTTGGGACCATATCTCACCTAAAGTAAATGGTAGAATCAAACTTTAACCAAACGTAATGTTTGTACCTAGGGTAAAGTTAAAAAGTTTAAACAATTTGAAAATATCACTATATTTAGGCGAGTAAACGAAAAATGTTCATTTCAGACTCTAAAAACGTAGAAATCGTCTTTCAAGTTGAAATACGCCTTGTAAACGAAAAATGTTTATTTCAGACTCTAATAACGTAGAAATCGTGTTTCAAGTTGAAATACGCCTTGGGACCATATCTCACCTAAAGTAAATGGTAGAATCAAACTTTAACCAAACGTAATGTTTGTACCTAGGGTAAAGTTAAAAAGTTTAAACAATTTGAAAATATCACTATATTTAGGCGAGTAAACGAAAAATGTTCGTCTCAGACTCTAAAACCGCAGAAATCGTGTTTCAAGTTGAAATACGCCTTGGTACCATATCTCACCTAAAGTAAATGGTAGAATCAAACTTTAACCAAACGTAATGTTTGTACCTAGGGTAAAGTTAAAAAGTTTAAACAATTTTAAAATATTACTATATTTAGGCGAGTAAACGAAAAATGTTCATTTCAGACTCTAAAAACGTAGAAATCGTCTTTCAAGTTGAAATACGCCTTGTAAACGAAAAATGTTTATTTCAGACTCTAATAACGTAGAAATCGTGTTTCAAGTTGAAATACGCCTTGGGACCATATCTCACCTAAAGTAAATGGTAGAATCAAACTTTAACCAAACGTAATGTTTGTACCTAGTATAAAGTTAAAAAGTTTAAACAATTTTAAAATATCACTATATTTAGGCGAGTAAACGAAAAATGTTCATTTCAGACTCTAAAAACGTAGAAATCGTCTTTCAAGTTGAAATACGCCTTGTAAACGAAAAATGTTTATTTCAGACTCTAATAACGTAGAAATCGTGTTTCAAGTTGAAATACGCCTTGGGACCATATCTCACCTAAAGTAAATGGTAGAATCAAACTTTAACCAAACGTAATGTTTGTACCTAGTATAAAGTTAAAAAGTTTAAACAATTTTAAAATATCACTATATTTAGGCGAGTAAACGAAAAATGTTCATTTCAGACTCTAAAAACGTAGAAATCGTCTTTCAAGTTGAAATACGCCTTGTAAACGAAAAATGTTTATTTCAGACTCTAATAACGTAGAAATCGTGTTTCAAGTTGAAATACGCCTTGGGACCATATCTCACCTAAAGTAAATGGTAGAATCAAACTTTAACCAAACGTAATGTTTGTACCTAGTATAAAGTTAAAAAGTTTAAACAATTTTAAAATATCACTATATTTAGGCGAGTAAACGAAAAATGTTCATTTCAGACTCTAAAAACGTAGAAATCGTCTTTCAAGTTGAAATACGAATTGTAAACGAAAAATGTTTATTTCAGACTCTAATAACGTAGAAATCGTGTTTCAAGTTGAAATACGCCTTGGGACCATATCTCACCTAAAGTAAATGGTAGAATCAAACTTTAACCAAACGTAATGTTTGTACCTAGGGTAAAGTTAAAAAGTTTAAACAATTTGAAAATATCACTAAATTTAGGCGAGTAAACGAAAAATGTTCATTTCAGACTCTAAAAACGTAGAAATCGTGTTTCAAGTTGAAATACGCCTTGTAAACTAAAAATGTTTATTTCAGACTCTAATAACGTAGAAATCGTGTTTCAAGTTGAAATACGCCTTGGGACCATATCTCACCTAAAGTAAATGGTAGAATCAAACTTTAACCAAACGTAATGTTTGTACCTAGGGTAAAGTTAAAAAGTTTAAACAATTTGAAAATATCACTATATTTAGGCGAGTAAACGAAAAATGTTCGTCTCAGACTCTAAATACCGCAGAAATCGTGTTTCAAGTTGAAATACGCCTTGGTACCATATCTCACCTAAAGTAAATGGTAGAATCAAACTTTAACCAAACGTAATGTTTGTACCTAGGGTAAAGTTAAAAAGTTTAAACAATTTTAAAATATTACTATATTTAGGCGAGTAAACGAAAAATGTTCATTTCAGACTCTAAAAACGTAGAAATCGTCTTTCAAGTTGAAATACGCCTTGTAAACGAAAAATGTTTATTTCAGACTCTAATAACGTAGAAATCGTGTTTCAAGTTGAAATACGCCTTGGGACCATATCTCACCTAAAGTAAATGGTAGAATCAAACTTTAACCAAACGTAATGTTTGTACCTAGTATAAAGTTAAAAAGTTTAAACAATTTTAAAATATCACTATATTTAGGCGAGTAAACGAAAAATGTTCATTTCAGACTCTAAAAACGTAGAAATCGTCTTTCAAGTTGAAATACGCCTTGTAAACGAAAAATGTTTATTTCAGACTCTAATAACGTAGAAATCGTGTTTCAAGTTGAAATACGCCTTGGGACCATATCTCACCTAAAGTAAATGGTAGAATCAAACTTTAACCAAACGTAATGTTTGTACCTAGTATAAAGTTAAAAAGTTTAAACAATTTTAAAATATCACTATATTTAGGCGAGTAAACGAAAAATGTTCATTTCAGACACTAAAAACGTAGAAATCGTCTTTCAAGTTGAAATACGCCTTGTAAACGAAAAATGTTTATTTCAGACTCTAATAACGTAGAAATCGTGTTTCAAGTTGAAATACGCCTTGGGACCATATCTCACCTAAAGTAAATGGTAGAATCAAACTTTAACCAAACGTAATGTTTGTACCTAGGGTAAAGTTAAAAAGTTTAAACAATTTGAAAATATCACTATATTTAGGCGAGTAAACGAAAAATGTTCATTTCAGACTCTAAAAACGTAGAAATCGTGTTTCAAGTTGAAATACGCCTTGTAAACGAAAAATGTTTATTTCAGACTCTAATAACGTAGAAATCGTGTTTCAAGTTGAAATACGCCTTGGGACCATATCTCACCTAAAGTAAATGGTAGAATCAAACTTTAACCAAACGTAATGTTTGTACCTAGTATAAAGTTAAAAAGTTTAAACAATTTTAAAATATCACTATATTTAGGCGAGTAAACGAAAAATGTTCATTTCAGACTCTAAAAACGTAGAAATCGTCTTTCAAGTTGAAATACGAATTGTAAACGAAAAATGTTTATTTCAGACTCTAATAACGTAGAAATCGTGTTTCAAGTTGAAATACGCCTTGGGACCATATCTCACCTAAAGTAAATGGTAGAATCAAACTTTAACCAAACGTAATGTTTGTACCTAGGGTAAAGTTAAAAAGTTTAAACAATTTGAAAATATCACTAAATTTAGGCGAGTAAACGAAAAATGTTCATTTCAGACTCTAAAAACGTAGAAATCGTGTTTCAAGTTGAAATACGCCTTGTAAACGAAAAATGTTTATTTCAGACTCTAATAACGTAGAAATCGTGTTTCAAGTTGAAATACGCCTTGGGACCATATCTCACCTAAAGTAAATGGTAGAATCAAACTTTAACCAAACGTAATGTTTGTACCTAGGGTAAAGTTAAAAAGTTTAAACAATTTGAAAATATCACTATATTTAGGCGAGTAAACGAAAAATGTTCGTCTCAGACTCTAAATACCGCAGAAATCGTGTTTCAAGTTGAAATACGCCTTGGTACCATATCTCACCTAAAGTAAATGGTAGAATCAAACTTTAACCAAACGTAATGTTTGTACCTAGGGTAAAGTTAAAAAGTTTAAACAATTTTAAAATATTACTATATTTAGGCGAGTAAACGAAAAATGTTCATTTCAGACTCTAAAAACGTAGAAATCGTCTTTCAAGTTGAAATACGCCTTGTAAACGAAAAATGTTTATTTCAGACTCTAATAACGTAGAAATCGTGTTTCAAGTTGAAATACGCCTTGGGACCATATCTCACCTAAAGTAAATGGTAGAATCAAACTTTAACCAAACGTAATGTTTGTACCTAGTATAAAGTTAAAAAGTTTAAACAATTTGAAAATATCACTATATTTAGGCGAGTAAACGAAAAATGTTCATTTCAGACTCTAAAAACGTAGAAATCGTCTTTCAAGTTGAAATACGCCTTGTAAACGAAAAATGTTTATTTCAGACTCTAATAACGTAGAAATCGTGTTTCAAGTTGAAATACGCCTTGGGACCATATCTCACCTAAAGTAAATGGTAGAATCAAACTTTAACCAAACGTAATGTTTGTACCTAGGGTAAAGTTAAAAAGTTTAAACAATTTTAAAATATCACTATATTTAGGCGTGTAAACGAAAAATGTTCGTCTCAGACTCTAAAACCGCAGAAATCGTGTTTCAAGTTGAAATACGCCTTGGTACCATATCTCACCTAAAGTAAATGGTAGAATCAAACTTTAACCAAACGTAATGTTTGTACCTAGTATAAAGTTAAAAAGTTTAAACAATTTTAAAATATCACTATATTTAGGCGAGTAAACGAAAAATGTTCATTTCAGACTCTAAAAACGTAGAAATCGTGTTTCAAGTTGAAAACGCCTTGTAAACGAAAAATGTTTATTTCAGACTCTAATAACGTAGAAATCGTGTTTCAAGTTGAAATACGCCTTGGGACCATATCTCACCTAAAGTAAATGGTAGAATCAAACTTTAACCAAACGTAATGTTTGTACCTAGTATAAAGTTAATAAGTTTAAACAATTTTAAAATATCACTATATTTAGGCGAGTAAACGAAAAATGTTCATTTCAGACTCTAAAAACGTAGAAATCGTCTTTCAAGTTGAAATACGCCTTGTAAACGAAAAATGTTTATTTCAGACTCTAATAACGTAGAAATCGTGTTTCAAGTTGAAATACGCCTTGGGACCATATCTCACCTAAAGTAAATGGTAGAATCAAACTTTAACCAAACGTAATGTTTGTACCTAGTATAAAGTTAAAAAGTTTAAACAATTTGAAAATATCACTATATTTAGGCGAGTAAACGAAAAATGTTCATTTCAGACTCTAAAAACGTAGAAATCGTCTTTCAAGTTGAAATACGCCTTGTAAACGAAAAATGTTTATTTCAGACTCTAATAACGTAGAAATCGTGTTTCAAGTTGAAATACGCCTTGGGACCATATCTCACCTAAAGTAAATGGTAGAATCAAACTTTAACCAAACGTAATGTTTGTACCTAGGGTAAAGTTAAAAAGTTTAAACAATTTGAAAATATCACTATATTTAGGCGAGTAAACGAAAAATGTTCATTTCAGACTCTAAAAACGTAGAAATCGTGTTTCAAGTTGAAATACGCCTTGTAAACGAAAAATGTTTATTTCAGACTCTAATAACGTAGAAATCGTGTTTCAAGTTGAAATACGCCTTGGGACCATATCTCACCTAAAGTAAATGGTAGAATCAAACTTTAACCAAACGTAATGTTTGTACCTAGTATAAAGTTAAAAAGTTTAAACAATTTTAAAATATCACTATATTTAGGCGAGTAAACGAAAAATGTTCATTTCAGACTCTAAAAACGTAGAAATCGTCTTTCAAGTTGAAATACGAATTGTAAACGAAAAATGTTTATTTCAGACTCTAATAACGTAGAAATCGTGTTTCAAGTTGAAATACGCCTTGGGACCATATCTCACCTAAAGTAAATGGTAGAATCAAACTTTAACCAAACGTAATGTTTGTACCTAGTATAAAGTTAAAAAGTTTAAACAATTTTAAAATATCACTATATTTAGGCGAGTAAACGAAAAATGTTCATTTCAGACTCTAAAAACGTAGAAATCGTCTTTCAAGTTGAAATACGCCTTGTAAACGAAAAATGTTTATTTCAGACTCTAATAACGTAGAAATCGTGTTTCAAGTTGAAATACGCCTTGGGACCATATCTCACCTAAAGTAAATGGTAGAATCAAACTTTAACCAAACGTAATGTTTGTACCTAGGGTAAAGTTAAAAAGTTTAAACAATTTGAAAATATCACTATATTTAGGCGAGTAAACGAAAAATGTTCATTTCAGACTCTAAAAACGTAGAAATCGTGTTTCAAGTTGAAATACGCCTTGTAAACGAAAAATGTTTATTTCAGACTCTAATAACGTAGAAATCGTGTTTCAAGTTGAAATACGCCTTGGGACCATATCTCACCTAAAGTAAATGGTAGAATCAAACTTTAACCAAACGTAATGTTTGTACCTAGTATAAAGTTAAAAAGTTTAAACAATTTGAAAATATCACTATAATTAGGCGAGTAAACGAAAAATGTTCGTCTCAGACTCTAAAACCGCAGAAATCGTGTTTCAAGTTGAAATACGCCTTGGTACCATATCTCACCTAAAGTAAATGGTAGAATCAAACTTTAACCAAAAGTAATGTTTGTACCTAGGGTAAAGTTAAAAAGTTTAAACAATTTTAAAATATTACTATATTTAGGCGAGTAAACGAAAAATGTTCATTTCAGACTCTAAAAACGTAGAAATCGTGTTTCAAGTTGAAATACGCCTTGTAAACGAAAAATGTTTATTTCAGACTCTAATAACGTAGAAATCGTGTTTCAAGTTGAAATACGCCTTGGGACCATATCTCACCTAAAGTAAATGGTAGAATCAAACTTTAACCAAACGTAATGTTTGTACCTAGTATAAAGTTAAAAAGTTTAAACAATTTGAAAATATCACTATAATTAGGCGAGTAAACGAAAAATGTTCATTTCAGACTCTAAAAACGTAGAAATCGTCTTTCAAGTTGAAATACGCCTTGTAAACGAAAAATGTTTATTTCAGACTCTAATAACGTAGAAATCGTGTTTCAAGTTGAAATACGCCTTGGGACCATATCTCACCTAAAGTAAATGGTAGAATCAAACTTTAACCAAACGTAATGTTTGTACCTAGTATAAAGTTAAAAAGTTTAAACAATTTGAAAATATCACTATATTTAGGCGAGTAAACGAAAAATGTTCATTTCAGACTCTAAAAACGTAGAAATCGTCTTTCAAGTTGAAATACGCCTTGTAAACGAAAAATGTTTATTTCAGACTCTAATAACGTAGAAATCGTGTTTCAAGTTGAAATACGCCTTGGGACCATATCTCACCTAAAGTAAATGGTAGAATCAAACTTTAACCAAACGTAATGTTTGTACCTAGGGTAAAGTTAAAAAGTTTAAACAATTTGAAAATATCACTATATTTAGGCGAGTAAACGAAAAATGTTCATTTCAGACTCTAAAAACGTAGAAATCGTGTTTCAAGTTGAAATACGCCTTGTAAACGAAAAATGTTTATTTCAGACTCTAATAACGTAGAAATCGTGTTTCAAGTTGAAATACGCCTTGGGACCATATCTCACCTAAAGTAAATGGTAGAATCAAACTTTAACCAAACGTAATGTTTGTACCTAGTATAAAGTTAAAAAGTTTAAACAATTTTAAAATATCACTATATTTAGGCGAGTAAACGAAAAATGTTCATTTCAGACTCTAAAAACGTAGAAATCGTCTTTCAAGTTGAAATACGAATTGTAAACGAAAAATGTTTATTTCAGACTCTAATAACGTAGAAATCGTGTTTCAAGTTGAAATACGCCTTGGGACCATATCTCACCTAAAGTAAATGGTAGAATCAAACTTTAACCAAACGTAATGTTTGTACCTAGTATAAAGTTAAAAAGTTTAAACAATTTTAAAATATCACTATATTTAGGCGAGTAAACGAAAAATGTTCATTTCAGACTCTAAAAACGTAGAAATCGTCTTTCAAGTTGAAATACGCCTTGTAAACGAAAAATGTTTATTTCAGACTCTAATAACGTAGAAATCGTGTTTCAAGTTGAAATACGCCTTGGGACCATATCTCACCTAAAGTAAATGGTAGAATCAAACTTTAACCAAACGTAATGTTTGTACCTAGGGTAAAGTTAAAAAGTTTAAACAATTTGAAAATATCACTATATTTAGGCGAGTAAACGAAAAATGTTCATTTCAGACTCTAAAAACGTAGAAATCGTGTTTCAAGTTGAAATACGCCTTGTAAACGAAAAATGTTTATTTCAGACTCTAATAACGTAGAAATCGTGTTTCAAGTTGAAATACGCCTTGGGACCATATCTCACCTAAAGTAAATGGTAGAATCAAACTTTAACCAAACGTAATGTTTGTACCTAGTATAAAGTTAAAAAGTTTAAACAATTTGAAAATATCACTATAATTAGGCGAGTAAACGAAAAATGTTCGTCTCAGACTCTAAAACCGCAGAAATCGTGTTTCAAGTTGAAATACGCCTTGGTACCATATCTCACCTAAAGTAAATGGTAGAATCAAACTTTAACCAAAAGTAATGTTTGTACCTAGGGTAAAGTTAAAAAGTTTAAACAATTTTAAAATATTACTATATTTAGGCGAGTAAACGAAAAATGTTCATTTCAGACTCTAAAAACGTAGAAATCGTGTTTCAAGTTGAAATACGCCTTGTAAACGAAAAATGTTTATTTCAGACTCTAATAACGTAGAAATCGTGTTTCAAGTTGAAATACGCCTTGGGACCATATCTCACCTAAAGTAAATGGTAGAATCAAACTTTAACCAAACGTAATGTTTGTACCTAGTATAAAGTTAAAAAGTTTAAACAATTTTAAAATATCACTATATTTAGGCGAGTAAACGAAAAATGTTCATTTCAGACTCTAAAAACGTAGAAATCGTCTTTCAAGTTGAAATACGCCTTGTAAACGAAAAATGTTTATTTCAGACTCTAATAACGTAGAAATCGTGTTTCAAGTTGAAATACGCCTTGGGACCATATCTCACCTAAAGTAAATGGTAGAATCAAACTTTAACCAAACGTAATGTTTGTACCTAGTATAAAGTTAAAAAGTTTAAACAATTTGAAAATATCACTATATTTAGGCGAGTAAACGAAAAATGTTCATTTCAGACTCTAAAAACGTAGAAATCGTCTTTCAAGTTGAAATACGCCTTGTAAACGAAAAATGTTTATTTCAGACTCTAATAACGTAGAAATCGTGTTTCAAGTTGAAATACGCCTTGGGACCATATATCACCTAAAGTAAATGGTAGAATCAAACTTTAACCAAACGTAATGTTTGTACCTAGTATAAAGTTAATAAGTTTAAACAATTTTAAAATATCACTATATTTAGGCGAGTAAACGAAAAATGTTCATTTCAGACTCTAAAAACGTAGAAATCGTCTTTCAAGTTGAAATACGCCTTGTAAACGAAAAATGTTTATTTCAGACTCTAATAACGTAGAAATCGTGTTTCAAGTTGAAATACGCCTTGGGACCATATCTCACCTAAAGTAAATGGTAGAATCAAACTTTAACCAAACGTAATGTTTGTACCTAGTATAAAGTTAAAAAGTTTAAACAATTTGAAAATATCACTATATTTAGGCGAGTAAACGAAAAATGTTCATTTCAGACTCTAAAAACGTAGAAATCGTCTTTCAAGTTGAAATACGCCTTGTAAACGAAAAATGTTTATTTCAGACTCTAATAACGTAGAAATCGTGTTTCAAGTTGAAATACGCCTTGGGACCATATCTCACCTAAAGTAAATGGTAGAATCAAACTTTAACCAAACGTAATGTTTGTACCTAGGGTAAAGTTAAAAAGTTTAAACAATTTGAAAATATCACTATAATTAGGCGAGTAAACGAAAAATGTTCGTCTCAGACTCTAAAACCGCAGAAATCGTGTTTCAAGTTGAAATACGCCTTGGTACCATATCTCACCTAAAGTAAATGGTAGAATCAAACTTTAACCAAAAGTAATGTTTGTACCTAGGGTAAAGTTAAAAAGTTTAAACAATTTTAAAATATTACTATATTTAGGCGAGTAAACGAAAAATGTTCATTTCAGACTCTAAAAACGTAGAAATCGTGTTTCAAGTTGAAATACGCCTTGTAAACGAAAAATGTTTATTTCAGACTCTAATAACGTAGAAATCGTGTTTCAAGTTGAAATACGCCTTGGGACCATATCTCACCTAAAGTAAATGGTAGAATCAAACTTTAACCAAACGTAATGTTTGTACCTAGTATAAAGTTAAAAAGTTTAAACAATTTTAAAATATCACTATATTTAGGCGAGTAAACGAAAAATGTTCATTTCAGACTCTAAAAACGTAGAAATCGTCTTTCAAGTTGAAATACGCCTTGTAAACGAAAAATGTTTATTTCAGACTCTAATAACGTAGAAATCGTGTTTCAAGTTGAAATACGCCTTGGGACCATATCTCACCTAAAGTAAATGGTAGAATCAAACTTTAACCAAACGTAATGTTTGTACCTAGTATAAAGTTAAAAAGTTTAAACAATTTTAAAATATCACTATATTTAGGCGAGTAAACGAAAAATGTTCATTTCAGACTCTAAAAACGTAGAAATCGTCTTTCAAGTTGAAATACGCCTTGTAAACGAAAAATGTTTATTTCAGACTCTAATAACGTAGAAATCGTGTTTCAAGTTGAAATACGCCTTGGGACCATATCTCACCTAAAGTAAATGGTAGAATCAAACTTTAACCAAACGTAATGTTTGTACCTAGTATAAAGTTAAAAAGTTTAAACAATTTGAAAATATCACTATATTTAGGCGAGTAAACGAAAAATGTTCATTTCAGACTCTAAAAACGTAGAAATCGTGTTTCAAGTTGAAATACGCCTTGTAAACGAAAAATGTTTATTTCAGACTCTAATAACGTAGAAATCGTGTTTCAAGTTGAAATACGCCTTGGGACCATATCTCACCTAAAGTAAATGGTAGAATCAAACTTTAACCAAACGTAATGTTTGTACCTAGTATAAAGTTAAAAAGTTTAAACAATTTTAAAATATCACTATATTTAGGCGAGTAAACGAAAAATGTTCATTTCAGACTCTAAAAACGTAGAAATCGTCTTTCAAGTTGAAATACGCCTTGTAAACGAAAAATGTTTATTTCAGACTCTAATAACGTAGAAATCGTGTTTCAAGTTGAAATACGCCTTGGGACCATATCTCACCTAAAGTAAATGGTAGAATCAAACTTTAACCAAACGTAATGTTTGTACCTAGTATAAAGTTAAAAAGTTTAAACAATTTTAAAATATCACTATATTTAGGCGAGTAAACGAAAAATGTTCATTTCAGACACTAAAAACGTAGAAATCGTCTTTCAAGTTGAAATACGCCTTGTAAACGAAAAATGTTTATTTCAGACTCTAATAACGTAGAAATCGTGTTTCAAGTTGAAATACGCCTTGGGACCATATCTCACCTAAAGTAAATGGTAGAATCAAACTTTAACCAAACGTAATGTTTGTACCTAGGGTAAAGTTAAAAAGTTTAAACAATTTGAAAATATCACTATATTTAGGCGAGTAAACGAAAAATGTTCATTTCAGACTCTAAAAACGTAGAAATCGTGTTTCAAGTTGAAATACGCCTTGTAAACGAAAAATGTTTATTTCAGACTCTAATAACGTAGAAATCGTGTTTCAAGTTGAAATACGCCTTGGGACCATATCTCACCTAAAGTAAATGGTAGAATCAAACTTTAACCAAACGTAATGTTTGTACCTAGTATAAAGTTAAAAAGTTTAAACAATTTTAAAATATCACTATATTTAGGCGAGTAAACGAAAAATGTTCATTTCAGACTCTAAAAACGTAGAAATCGTCTTTCAAGTTGAAATACGAATTGTAAACGAAAAATGTTTATTTCAGACTCTAATAACGTAGAAATCGTGTTTCAAGTTGAAATACGCCTTGGGACCATATCTCACCTAAAGTAAATGGTAGAATCAAACTTTAACCAAACGTAATGTTTGTACCTAGGGTAAAGTTAAAAAGTTTAAACAATTTGAAAATATCACTAAATTTAGGCGAGTAAACGAAAAATGTTCATTTCAGACTCTAAAAACGTAGAAATCGTGTTTCAAGTTGAAATACGCCTTGTAAACGAAAAATGTTTATTTCAGACTCTAATAACGTAGAAATCGTGTTTCAAGTTGAAATACGCCTTGGGACCATATCTCACCTAAAGTAAATGGTAGAATCAAACTTTAACCAAACGTAATGTTTGTACCTAGGGTAAAGTTAAAAAGTTTAAACAATTTGAAAATATCACTATATTTAGGCGAGTAAACGAAAAATGTTCGTCTCAGACTCTAAATACCGCAGAAATCGTGTTTCAAGTTGAAATACGCCTTGGTACCATATCTCACCTAAAGTAAATGGTAGAATCAAACTTTAACCAAACGTAATGTTTGTACCTAGGGTAAAGTTAAAAAGTTTAAACAATTTTAAAATATTACTATATTTAGGCGAGTAAACGAAAAATGTTCATTTCAGACTCTAAAAACGTAGAAATCGTCTTTCAAGTTGAAATACGCCTTGTAAACGAAAAATGTTTATTTCAGACTCTAATAACGTAGAAATCGTGTTTCAAGTTGAAATACGCCTTGGGACCATATCTCACCTAAAGTAAATGGTAGAATCAAACTTTAACCAAACGTAATGTTTGTACCTAGTATAAAGTTAAAAAGTTTAAACAATTTGAAAATATCACTATATTTAGGCGAGTAAACGAAAAATGTTCATTTCAGACTCTAAAAACGTAGAAATCGTCTTTCAAGTTGAAATACGCCTTGTAAACGAAAAATGTTTATTTCAGACTCTAATAACGTAGAAATCGTGTTTCAAGTTGAAATACGCCTTGGGACCATATCTCACCTAAAGTAAATGGTAGAATCAAACTTTAACCAAACGTAATGTTTGTACCTAGGGTAAAGTTAAAAAGTTTAAACAATTTTAAAATATCACTATATTTAGGCGTGTAAACGAAAAATGTTCGTCTCAGACTCTAAAACCGCAGAAATCGTGTTTCAAGTTGAAATACGCCTTGGTACCATATCTCACCTAAAGTAAATGGTAGAATCAAACTTTAACCAAACGTAATGTTTGTACCTAGTATAAAGTTAAAAAGTTTAAACAATTTTAAAATATCACTATATTTAGGCGAGTAAACGAAAAATGTTCATTTCAGACTCTAAAAACGTAGAAATCGTGTTTCAAGTTGAAAACGCCTTGTAAACGAAAAATGTTTATTTCAGACTCTAATAACGTAGAAATCGTGTTTCAAGTTGAAATACGCCTTGGGACCATATCTCACCTAAAGTAAATGGTAGAATCAAACTTTAACCAAACGTAATGTTTGTACCTAGTATAAAGTTAAAAAGTTTAAACAATTTTAAAATATCACTATATTTAGGCGAGTAAACGAAAAATGTTCATTTCAGACACTAAAAACGTAGAAATCGTCTTTCAAGTTGAAATACGCCTTGTAAACGAAAAATGTTTATTTCAGACTCTAATAACGTAGAAATCGTGTTTCAAGTTGAAATACGCCTTGGGACCATATCTCACCTAAAGTAAATGGTAGAATCAAACTTTAACCAAACGTAATGTTTGTACCTAGGGTAAAGTTAAAAAGTTTAAACAATTTGAAAATATCACTATATTTAGGCGAGTAAACGAAAAATGTTCATTTCAGACTCTAAAAACGTAGAAATCGTGTTTCAAGTTGAAATACGCCTTGTAAACGAAAAATGTTTATTTCAGACTCTAATAACGTAGAAATCGTGTTTCAAGTTGAAATACGCCTTGGGACCATATCTCACCTAAAGTAAATGGTAGAATCAAACTTTAACCAAACGTAATGTTTGTACCTAGTATAAAGTTAAAAAGTTTAAACAATTTTAAAATATCACTATATTTAGGCGAGTAAACGAAAAATGTTCATTTCAGACTCTAAAAACGTAGAAATCGTCTTTCAAGTTGAAATACGCCTTGTAAACGAAAAATGTTTATTTCAGACTCTAATAACGTAGAAATCGTGTTTCAAGTTGAAATACGCCTTGGGACCATATCTCACCTAAAGTAAATGGTAGAATCAAACTTTAACCAAACGTAATGTTTGTACCTAGTATAAAGTTAAAAAGTTTAAACAATTTTAAAATATCACTATATTTAGGCGAGTAAACGAAAAATGTTCATTTCAGACACTAAAAACGTAGAAATCGTCTTTCAAGTTGAAATACGCCTTGTAAACGAAAAATGTTTATTTCAGACTCTAATAACGTAGAAATCGTGTTTCAAGTTGAAATACGCCTTGGGACCATATCTCACCTAAAGTAAATGGTAGAATCAAACTTTAACCAAACGTAATGTTTGTACCTAGGGTAAAGTTAAAAAGTTTAAACAATTTGAAAATATCACTATATTTAGGCGAGTAAACGAAAAATGTTCATTTCAGACTCTAAAAACGTAGAAATCGTGTTTCAAGTTGAAATACGCCTTGTAAACGAAAAATGTTTATTTCAGACTCTAATAACGTAGAAATCGTGTTTCAAGTTGAAATACGCCTTGGGACCATATCTCACCTAAAGTAAATGGTAGAATCAAACTTTAACCAAACGTAATGTTTGTACCTAGTATAAAGTTAAAAAGTTTAAACAATTTTAAAATATCACTATATTTAGGCGAGTAAACGAAAAATGTTCATTTCAGACTCTAAAAACGTAGAAATCGTCTTTCAAGTTGAAATACGAATTGTAAACGAAAAATGTTTATTTCAGACTCTAATAACGTAGAAATCGTGTTTCAAGTTGAAATACGCCTTGGGACCATATCTCACCTAAAGTAAATGGTAGAATCAAACTTTAACCAAACGTAATGTTTGTACCTAGGGTAAAGTTAAAAAGTTTAAACAATTTGAAAATATCACTAAATTTAGGCGAGTAAACGAAAAATGTTCATTTCAGACTCTAAAAACGTAGAAATCGTGTTTCAAGTTGAAATACGCCTTGTAAACGAAAAATGTTTATTTCAGACTCTAATAACGTAGAAATCGTGTTTCAAGTTGAAATACGCCTTGGGACCATATCTCACCTAAAGTAAATGGTAGAATCAAACTTTAACCAAACGTAATGTTTGTACCTAGGGTAAAGTTAAAAAGTTTAAACAATTTGAAAATATCACTATATTTAGGCGAGTAAACGAAAAATGTTCGTCTCAGACTCTAAATACCGCAGAAATCGTGTTTCAAGTTGAAATACGCCTTGGTACCATATCTCACCTAAAGTAAATGGTAGAATCAAACTTTAACCAAACGTAATGTTTGTACCTAGGGTAAAGTTAAAAAGTTTAAACAATTTTAAAATATTACTATATTTAGGCGAGTAAACGAAAAATGTTCATTTCAGACTCTAAAAACGTAGAAATCGTCTTTCAAGTTGAAATACGCCTTGTAACCGAAAAATGTTTATTTCAGACTCTAATAACGTAGAAATCGTGTTTCAAGTTGAAATACGCCTTGGGACCATATCTCACCTAAAGTAAATGGTAGAATCAAACTTTAACCAAACGTAATGTTTGTACCTAGTATAAAGTTAAAAAGTTTAAACAATTTGAAAATATCACTATATTTAGGCGAGTAAACGAAAAATGTTCATTTCAGACTCTAAAAACGTAGAAATCGTCTTTCAAGTTGAAATACGCCTTGTAAACGAAAAATGTTTATTTCAGACTCTAATAACGTAGAAATCGTGTTTCAAGTTGAAATACGCCTTGGGACCATATCTCACCTAAAGTAAATGGTAGAATCAAACTTTAACCAAACGTAATGTTTGTACCTAGGGTAAAGTTAAAAAGTTTAAACAATTTTAAAATATCACTATATTTAGGCGTGTAAACGAAAAATGTTCGTCTCAGACTCTAAAACCGCAGAAATCGTGTTTCAAGTTGAAATACGCCTTGGTACCATATCTCACCTAAAGTAAATGGTAGAATCAAACTTTAACCAAACGTAATGTTTGTACCTAGTATAAAGTTAAAAAGTTTAAACAATTTTAAAATATCACTATATTTAGGCGAGTAAACGAAAAATGTTCATTTCAGACTCTAAAAACGTAGAAATCGTGTTTCAAGTTGAAAACGCCTTGTAAACGAAAAATGTTTATTTCAGACTCTAATAACGTAGAAATCGTGTTTCAAGTTGAAATACGCCTTGGGACCATATCTCACCTAAAGTAAATGGTAGAATCAAACTTTAACCAAACGTAATGTTTGTACCTAGTATAAAGTTAAAAAGTTTAAACAATTTTAAAATATCACTATATTTAGGCGAGTAAACGAAAAATGTTCATTTCAGACACTAAAAACGTAGAAATCGTCTTTCAAGTTGAAATACGCCTTGTAAACGAAAAATGTTTATTTCAGACTCTAATAACGTAGAAATCGTGTTTCAAGTTGAAATACGCCTTGGGACCATATCTCACCTACAGTAAATGGTAGAATCAAACTTTAACCAAACGTAATGTTTGTACCTAGGGTAAAGTTAAAAAGTTTAAACAATTTGAAAATATCACTATATTTAGGCGAGTAAACGAAAAATGTTCATTTCAGACTCTAAAAACGTAGAAATCGTGTTTCAAGTTGAAATACGCCTTGTAAACGAAAAATGTTTATTTCAGACTCTAATAACGTAGAAATCGTGTTTCAAGTTGAAATACGCCTTGGGACCATATCTCACCTAAAGTAAATGGTAGAATCAAACTTTAACCAAACGTAATGTTTGTACCTAGTATAAAGTTAAAAAGTTTAAACAATTTTAAAATATCACTATATTTAGGCGAGTAAACGAAAAATGTTCATTTCAGACTCTAAAAACGTAGAAATCGTCTTTCAAGTTGAAATACGCCTTGTAAACGAAAAATGTTTATTTCAGACTCTAATAACGTAGAAATCGTGTTTCAAGTTGAAATACGCCTTGGGACCATATCTCACCTAAAGTAAATGGTAGAATCAAACTTTAACCAAACGTAATGTTTGTACCTAGTATAAAGTTAAAAAGTTTAAACAATTTTAAAATATCACTATATTTAGGCGAGTAAACGAAAAATGTTCATTTCAGACACTAAAAACGTAGAAATCGTCTTTCAAGTTGAAATACGCCTTGTAAACGAAAAATGTTTATTTCAGACTCTAATAACGTAGAAATCGTGTTTCAAGTTGAAATACGCCTTGGGACCATATCTCACCTAAAGTAAATGGTAGAATCAAACTTTAACCAAACGTAATGTTTGTACCTAGGGTAAAGTTAAAAAGTTTAAACAATTTGAAAATATCACTATATTTAGGCGAGTAAACGAAAAATGTTCATTTCAGACTCTAAAAACGTAGAAATCGTGTTTCAAGTTGAAATACGCCTTGTAAACGAAAAATGTTTATTTCAGACTCTAATAACGTAGAAATCGTGTTTCAAGTTGAAATACGCCTTGGGACCATATCTCACCTAAAGTAAATGGTAGAATCAAACTTTAACCAAACGTAATGTTTGTACCTAGTATAAAGTTAAAAAGTTTAAACAATTTTAAAATATCACTATATTTAGGCGAGTAAACGAAAAATGTTCATTTCAGACTCTAAAAACGTAGAAATCGTCTTTCAAGTTGAAATACGAATTGTAAACGAAAAATGTTTATTTCAGACTCTAATAACGTAGAAATCGTGTTTCAAGTTGAAATACGCCTTGGGACCATATCTCACCTAAAGTAAATGGTAGAATCAAACTTTAACCAAACGTAATGTTTGTACCTAGGGTAAAGTT